>DWMY01000659.1:0-20947 GCA_018249775.1 Heliconius hecalesia formosus | reverse complement strand
AGCGCCTGGTCGGTTTCCAGGAGGCGCGGGTTCGAGTCCCGCTGCGTTCAAATTTTTATACGTTTTCTAAATAAGTATTTTTCTTTCCTAAGTGTGGAATAACACTTTAAAAATGTTTAAAAAAAAAGTTGCATAATAACTTTTTCTATACATATACAAGTGGAAGTGTCAGCACCACTTTAAATAAAACCATCGTTGTAACTACTCCATAAAAGTCTAATATAATTTTTTAAAAAATCCTAAAAATTAAAAAGTGATTTTTTCAAACAAAATAAATAATAAAATTTGTCAAGAACGACGCACGCACACATAAACCTATCAAAGGGAAACCGCCGCATACGCCTCATTCCGAAATCGAGTCGTAGGTATTGGCGGCAAAGTTCAAAGTTGTTTTAGTAGTATTTTTGTAGTAGTATGCCTTTACGAAACGTATAAACATCGTGAAATTAAAAAAAATCCTACGTCTAAACTGTTGAGTTATCTTGACTAATTTCTTTAGGTATGGGTTTGAAATATTTTACCCTATATGCTGTTTCCGTTAAAGGAGCGCTGCCTCTTCCACCCTGTACATTTTTTATTTGATTATATTCACATAAGCCCAAGGAGCCCTGGGCTGCATACCAAAAAGCCCCTTAATCATTATTCCAATTTGTCATTAAGAAATAATACAAAAAACATTCAGTACCGTGTGTGTAAAGTCCCTGGTCTATATAAAGCTGTATGCAACATTCCTCCGCTTCATACACACTCATTCCCATTGCTGTGTGTATTTTAAATTGTTTCTTGCCTCTCGTAGAACTTCTGAAATTAGTCCAAAATATATATTTATTTTTTTATTAAAAATTATATGATATAATTTTAATTCGACATAAATAAAAAATAATATCTTCAATAATTTTGCATATATCTATATAGATAGGATAACCTAATATTCCTCATTTAGCAAGATAAGTAAGTATTAATGTTGCGACCCTCTCGCAATGCTCAAATTTCGGGATACAAATGATTTTTTTTTATTTCTCTGGTAAGATTCGAACTCACATCCGTTGCATTTACAATTAAACTCCATTTCACGAATATTAACACCCCAAAATATAAATAAAACATTCACTTACTCCATGGGTTGCTTATAAAAGTGCCTAGCTTCAATATTCTTCTCCAATATATCTTCTTTATTAGCAAATTCTAACAATTTTTCTTTAAGTGTGTTACTAACTGAATTCTTTTGCCTCTTCGCCAGCAACAAGGCGCGAGGTCGTAGTACATCTTTATGTATTTCTTTTAAATTTGAGCGAAATCCGTCTAACAATACCAAAGCAGCCTAAGAAAAGCAAACAATAAGTTTAAGTAACAGGTTCCTATTGTTAGCTACATATTTTTTTAGCGTCGTGGTATATGCTGCATATAGCAGGGTAGGCATGGTGAACCTCGTTTTCAACCACTGCCTTCCTCATTTTCCACTGCATTCTGGAGGCATTGCGCGTTAAGTGAACTTGTGAGAAGTCAACGCCGCGTTTTGTCTCGACAACAGAGCGACTAAATGAAAATATTTATTATTAAATATTTCATCTCTTCAAGTGGGAATCGAATATAAAACCGTTACCGCGTTTACAGTCACACTTTGTGCCCCTGCGCCACGACTGGCCTCAAAAAGCAAAACATTAGAAAGATAAAAATATTTAGTTAATATGTTAACAACAAATGTCCGTAAATAAGTAGTAATCGTTTTCGATTTAATTTGGCTTAGTGGTGAGAGCGTAGGGACAGGGAGTTGACATCGGGTCCCGGTACATTAAAATTTTCATATTTTCAATTACATATAAACATTTCCCCGGTTGGAGATTGCAGCGCAGTATTCGAATGTAAACGCAACGGTTACGTGTTTGATTTTTACTTGGTGGAATGAATTATTTTCATTTTCTCGCTAAGAGAGGATAAAGTGCGGCGTTGATGTTCACTCAACACACAATGTCTCGAACATCGAGCAGCGTTTAGGCAACATAGTGTCTGAAAACTATTCAACATGGCCTAAGGCTAAAAATATATAATCATAAAACATAACTACCTCATCAGGCTTGTTCATCAATCTGTCTAAAATTAATGCTTTCTCAGCGTACCATTCCGCCTTTTTGTGTTGTCTCCAGACATTTTGCGTTATTAATGTTGATAGAATATCCACAGCAATATTAATATTTTCATCTGATTTATCTTTTTTTAAATCTACAATACCATTTTGTAATACTTTAATGTAGATGTAAGGTGGTGTGTATCTATGCAGCCATTGAGGTATAGTTGTGTAACTGAAAATAAAATAATCTATATATATATAAAAAGAATTGTGCTGACTGACTGAGGTAAGACGCACGCACAGCCGTAACCGCTGTGCGTAGAAACGTGAAATTTGGGCAGATGTTTATTTTCATATTCTGGACATCCACTAAGAAGGGAATTTAAAAAATTTTAACCTTAAAGGGATGAAATAGGGTTTGAAAGTTTGTATGGAAAAAAAATTTAATCTGCACCGAGTTTTATAAAATTTGAAATTCAGACTGTTAAAAATATTTTATTGAACACGTGTTTCGTGGTTTTTTTGGATTCCCTCCCAATAAGCGGGCGAAGCCGCGCGCGCCCTCTAGTCATATATTTTTTTAACATTCCCTAAGCCGTCGTGACGCAGCGGTCGTGAGTATGATTTCCACTCGGGAGAATGAAATCTCTTCGGTCTTGAGCTCCCCCACTCATACCTCGAAAATTGACCGAAAAATATGAAATACAGCATGAAGTATTATATTTTTACTTATAATGAAAAAATATGTATATTTTAAATATAGGTGCAGTCTGATAGTCTGAAGACACGATGTTCATGGGGTGCACCCCATGAACATTCCCACTTGTAGAAAGTGTTTTTTTACATTTTCAGGAAATTTTGATATTGCGTTCAACAAAACAAAATCAAAATATGTAAATTAAACTTATTCAAAGTATATCGAATACTGTTTGTAAGGCCAGAATAACTTCTTTAAAAATTTAAACAAAATTTCAATTTATTATCTTGCTTGCTTTGTTTATTATTAATATTTCTTTTTTTTTTTGGCAATTATTAAATATTTTCATTTATTGAGTATTACTATAAATTATCACAGTATAGACAAAAAACACAAAATGCGATAGGATAGAAAAATATATAAATTACCTGTTCATTTTCTCCTCATCTATACAATTATATAAGCTAAAGACATTCTTCACTGTTGAGCATTTCTCAGTAACATTGGTCTCTTCCAAGAAATCTTCATAAATTTCACGTGCCATAACATAACTGCGAAACACATATTAAACTAACTATTATAATTATATTAATTTTATGAATGTTAAAGTTTATAAGGATGAATGTTTGTTCCACTTTTACACACAATTCACACAATCACTTTCCATGACATTTTGATGAAACTTTACACCAATAAACCTTCTACATCAGAATAACACACATCCTATTATGAAAAGATTTTCTATAATTTGACCATAATATAAAAAAAATATGTGGGCAAAGACATGCATAGCCCATTAGTTTAAAAGAATTCTTAAATCCCAATGATTGGAATTAAAATCCATCTGTATATATATGTAGTTGTTGTTACTTAAATAAAAGTTTTTAAAATGCAAAAATAATTTAGAAACATTAAATTTTAGTTAATTTTTTTTCATCTTCAGCCTGTATCCAGCATATAGTAGGGTAGGCAAGCACACAACCTGTCACATTTACAGTTATACCTTTGTGCCTCTGTGTGCCACAACTGGCTATTTTATTCATTTTTCTTTAACTAATCTTTAAATTAAAATTACCTCTTAAATTCATCTCTGTTCTTAAATACAACACTAGCATTATCCAATTCCATATCCTTATCAATGGGATATGTCTCAATCCTTGCTTTATCATTGATAAGCAATAACTCTAGACCTTTCTCTCGTAATGTACTTTCGTTTATACCCAAATACATAAGCATGTATAGTTCCTTTAATGTGTTGCGAGCTTGATCCGATAACTTGTAACATATTCCAACTTTAACAGATAATCTAAAAAGTAAATATTTATATAATAATCAAGAAAACCTAATTTTTTAGCTTCACTTTCTTAGGGGAGTAGGCGGGGGTAATGTGGGAACCTTGTGCCAAGATATTTCATTCTTTAATAAAAAACTTTCATAGCTAGGAAATGAAAATATGCAATATTTAATTCCCCCCAGGTCCACAGCCTCATATAATGTTAGATTGGCCAATATCTATTTTCTTATTAATTTTGTAGCTCTTGTACTCTACAGCAAAGTTTATTATTTGTGTAATTTCTCTATGATAACGGGCATTTAGGCCTAAAGCCAGTCATGGCGCAGGAGCACAAGATTGCGACTGTCAGCGCGACATGTCGGGGGTTCAATTTCCAGTAGAGGAAACGCTTTGCATCTAGTAAAGTGGCGTAAAGATGTAAGTGGCGGTATTTAGTTCCGCAACTCAACATGCATGCCCCCAGAAATTGGTGTGAAGTGGAGAACGTAAGTATCTTAATGGAGTATCTTAACAGGGAGTTAAAGGAGTCTTAGCACTAAGTTCCCTCTGCCTACCCTGGTATGTATAGGATACAGTGTGAATGGAAAAAAATATAACTATTTAATAATAAATGAATCAACATTTAAATAGAACTGAAATTAGTTACATACACTTACACTTTAAGAAGTCTGCTATCATTATTGCTCTTGCCTCCCTGAAAGTAATTAGTGATATTTTTTTTCTGGGACCGAAATACTTTCAATGATTGTATGATATCTTCTTTTGTCTTAACATTTTTTATATTCAATTCCTTGCAAACAGTTTTTAGTTCATCTAATTTTAATATCTTTACTAAATCATCAAATTCTAAATCCATTTTTTCTCCTAAAATCAAAATATATGTAAAAATTGATGTAGTTGTAATGTTAATTCTTGAACTACATGATTAATTAGTTGCTAATCTAAATTGCTTTCGATTATCGAAATAGATTTATAATGATAAAAAAAATAAGCTACGGCCAATTTAATAAAACAGTCATTTATACCAATTTTGTTGACAAAATTGTTGAAAATGATGTTATTTTTTTATTCATGAACTGATTGGAATAATACAACACTAAATATTAAAGAAAATTTACCAAAAATTGAAAACTGCAGTCCAATTGGTTAAGCCAATTCTAAGATTAGAGTGCACATAAAAGTATTAAAAAAAAAAATTGAGTTTTATAACATTTATAAATGCTACGCAATAATAGTTTTTTTTTCATGCTGTTGAGTGAGGATCAAACCCGCAATCAGACAATATTGACATTGTTATTCCATTTTAAGAGATAGTTAATAATTAATAATAACATACCATTGTTATAACAAACAGCAATAAATCCATTTTCAACAAGAGAACTTAATACTTCATGTACCATAAAGTTTTCATTTCTTTTCTTATTGTTTAAGATTTTTTCAATAGAATCCATTCTTTGCCAACTATCTTTTCGCCAATAAAGTCTACAAACGAGATGCATTCCAGGTTTTATAACACATAGTGCTTTCTTTAGTAGATTTACACTATTATCTTCTAATAGATGCTTTAAATCATCATCATGCAAAAATTGATAAATTATTTTCAGTAAAAATATTGCTGGAAAATTGGTTATAAAGTTCGATTAAATTTTTGTATTTCAATTTCAAATTAAATCAAGAATATTATAAAGAATTTATTCTTTAGAGAAAATTAACTTAAGGTAATAATGTATAATAAGTAATGAATTTATTGGAATAGAAAATCATAGTTACTTTTATCATCAAGTCCTTCACAGATCTCCATGAAATCCTTAGTAACAAAAAGATTAGATTTATTACTTGACAATGAATAACTTAAATTTCTTTTAGCTTTAGTCGGCGTCTTAATTGTGTAATTTCTCTTTTTTGTAGGCGAATAATATTTACGTTTTGATGGTGTCATATATTCAGGTGATTTACTTTTAGAAATATCAGGAGAAGGAAAAGGTGTTCTTTTTAAACTACTTTCCTCATTTATTTTTGTATTACTTTCTGGAGTCATTATTACTGTGCTGTCCGAAGAACTGGAATTGCCAGTAAGATCAATTTCGTAAATGTTTTTTGGTGTTTTAGGGGACTTTGTAGGTGTTCGTTTTATACTTAAATTAAATTTTTTCCCTCTTCGTCCTTCTTCCATTTTCACAGCAGGTCGAGATTTTAAACTAGTTGACTTAAAATAGTTTGTTATTGCAACTTGTTGTTTCATATTAAAATCTTTTGGATACACTATATTACTTTGCTAACTGACAACATTATATACTATATTACTAAAGATGCTGACATTAAGCCTTATTTAGGTAAGTTCTCATTATTTAAAAATCAAACTCAAAAAGTTTCACAATTATTAAATTATTTTTGACAAAGTTCAAAATTGAATACAATCATAAAAAGCAAATCTCAAATCTGACAGTGGCAAGTAAACAACACAGAACACATATACCCAAAGGGTAAACAATAACTCTATATATCTAAACTCTAAAGCTAGCCATACACGCTACGGCTTACCGGATAGGTTATCTGCTGCTTATAAGTCGGTACTTTAGTAGCATGTACAGGAACGTTCCGGTGTACCGAAGCACTCTTAATTTTTTTTGCAATTGTGTCTATTGAGGATGATGAAGCACTTGCGTTGATAGGCCTTGCAAACATTTTAAAGAAAAGAATGAAAATAAAGTGAAAAGAAAGAGAAAAAAGTGGTAAACATTGGTTCATGAAAAGAAACACTTAAAGTCATGTCTACTTATTGAACGAATTAAAATTTCATCCTGAAGCTTTTAAAAACTTTCTCAGCATGGACGAGAAATATACTTAGAATTACTCGCCATGATTACTACTATAATACAAGAAAAAGATACAGCCATGAAAAATTGTTGTACAACCTGAATATTTACACACACGCATAGGTACACCGTACCTGTACATGTGTAGATATAGTGTATGTATATGATAGTGTGTATGTAAATATACCGTATATATTTCTGTGCATCTACCCTCCATTGTCCATAGTTCCTCAACTGACATACAGTTTAAGAGATAGAAGATAAATTACACTAATTATCAACAGACTATTAACACGCATCACTTGAAACATTAGTAATTAATGTATTTATAATTATTATTGGTACCGTAATATCATGACCAATTTTTAAACACTTACTAAATAGAACTCACTTTATAAATAGAAGTTAAAAACACTAAAAATCAAATAATCTTGGACAGGAAATTTATAACAGTAGTTGCAAGTATGAGAGCGAGGTTCTTAAAAAGAACTCGTATCTGAATTATATATTAAAACAAAACTTATATATGTAGCTTATACATTTTTACGAAGTCACAATTTAGTCCGACAGCACTCAAAAATAGTTTAAAATATATTTATCGAGTGCTCGCTCAGTTCAAACTTTGAACTTCAAAGCAAAGCTCATAGCGAGCTTTGGAGTAGTAACATGACAGTGACAACTGAATTTGAGATCTCCAAAGCTGTCCCAAGTTTGGTCTAACGAGGTTTAAGATTTGGACGTGTAAAACAGCAGTCTCCCTTTGTCTACCCAGCTATAAGCGGGATACAGTGGAAATATTTTTTTTATCTATGATTATCAATAGCTACTAAGAGAGCAGCCTGACAAATGCATCATATTAGACTTGAATTGAACATGTTCTTTATGTTTTATTAAATTTATGTTTTATGTATCGCACTTAACCGTTTTTTTAAAGACCTGCTAATTATCTTAACAATAGTCACAAAGGTGGATATATGAGAATATCATATAAGTTTTTTTAGGTAAGATACCCTAATATGGGATGCATTTCAAAATTCTAGAAGAAAACTCAAGTCGTTTTCTTATTTAATATTTTTTTTATAATTTTTACAAGCAAAATTAACACCGTAGGCTCCGTTCCACATTCAGGATTGTAGATCCAAGGGACAACTCATAAAAGTTTATAAATTTAAGTTTGTAGGCATTTGTAATGGTTTTATTGCACCAAAAACGATGCATAAATGCTCGTGTTTCGTGATTGCATTGACTTAGAAACTGGATTTTTTTCTGTGCTTTAAGAAACCGTAAACTTTAATATTTGTTCAAAAATTCAGTTTGATCGCTTCACGCGATCTCATGGCCTTGGTAGACGGACATACGGACAACAACGTGAGTCCTATAAGGGTTCCGCTTTTGTCACAGAACCCTAAAAACATCTAGTATTTAACTATACCTAAAATTCATAATTTTTTTTTGAGTTGGCTTCTTTTCTTTTCTTTCCAACTAGAGATTATTTAATTGAGAATAACTGTAGATTTTTTCTGTTATGGAAGAGTCCCTTGTGACTTTACCCTATGCGTATAAAGGGATAGCGTCATTTTTTGAATTGCTATGCAATAATAATTGCATAATGATGGTGCCAAGACGGTTCCAAAGTAAGGTTATTACCTTAGTTTGGAATTGACTGGAGCAGATGTAATCTACGTGTAAAACCAAAGAAAGTCATCAAATATGAAAATACTGTGTAAGTCGTATGGGAGGACGGTCAAATCTCCAAATTCGCGTCGAACTCGCTGAAATTACGAAGTTTTCAGAAGAAAATATCTCTACAGACAGCCAAATAAAAGTTGGCGAGGTGACGACTTACTAAAAATATGCAGCAAACACAGTTATAACGATATATTGACTTCTAATCGGGCACTTTACAACTGTTTACAGCAGCTTTCGATTTACGTGGTTACTCTGATACAAAACGCATCGAATTCAGAAAATGTCAGTGAATATATTTTCGGCAGAATTGGCACACCCAGAATAAAAAAAATACTTGTTCAACATTCTGCAAATTCGAACAATGCGATTATATAGATATATTTAAATCGAAAATTTTCTGCGAAATTTGTAACTAAGGAAGGGAAATTCTTATGTTTGATAATAACAGTCTTTTCCACGGCAGAGAAAGCTATGAAAATCAAGATAATAAGACAATTAAAAATATTTCTCTCATTTATTAACTGGGATGATATATATTGGAAATGGCGTTGTTTGAAAATATAATTGAATCCAGAAGACATTATATAAACAAACAATATATGACAAGTTATTTCTATACTAGAACATTCAGTAACAAATTGGGGAACGGTGTGTCTTAATTCTAGGTTCCCTCTGTCTTCCCCGATATATACTGCGTGACAGTAAAAAAATATATATAGAGGATGGAAGTGTCAGCGCTCCTTCTACGTGAACAGAATATAGGGTAAAATATTTTAAACTCATATCTAAAGAAATTAGTCAATATACCTCAACAGTCTAGAAGTAGGATTTTTTATCTTTATCGTTTATCCATATCTGTATTTCGTGTGACGCAGCTACGAATAGATACCAATAACGTAAACACATACTACTACAAAAATACTACTAAAGGATAATCAACTTTGAACTTTGCCGCCAATACCTACGATTCGGACTCAATTTCGGAATGAGACGTATGCAGCGGTTTCCCTTAAATAGGTTTATATGTGCGTGCGTCGTTCTTGACAAATGGCACTTTATATTACAATAATAATTTTATTATTTATTTTGTTAGAAAAAAAATCACATTCATTTTTTGAAAAAAAAAAAAAATTGTATTCGTCTTTTATAGAGTAGTTAAAACTGTGGTTTCATTTAAAGTGGTGCTGACACTTCCATCCTGTATATATGTAGATATTATAAAAAAAGAATGGCTTCGCCACTTACTCGCTTTAACAACCAATCCCCGTTCGCAGAGCCCGCTGGCTGTAGTAATAAAAATATAAAACTATAATGGACCACCAGTTTATTTTTTCTAGCTAAATGCTAGAAAATGCGTGCGACAATCATTATATAATATATTATTAAAATAGAATTATATATTTGAAAAATAATAAAAAACATTTAAATATTGTGAGTGTGAGACTATTCTTTCCATCTATTTGTCCCCTGTGCGCGGTCATCTGTTAGTGTAGTCTGTTCGGTTCTTTGATTATGGCGTACCGAATGTGCTAGTTGAGCGGAAATCACTTTATAAATTTTACGTGATATAGAAACTTGTTTTTTATTCAGTATTTTAAGGGACCATAGACCTGAATATTGGATATCAATTTCTGCTTGATATCTGCATTCGATCTCTCTCGACTTTTTATATAATAGAAATATTTATTTACATATTTTTGAGTATATTTTAACGTATTTTAGTAATGATCTACCAATCATTTGGTATCAATAAATCTCGATGGTTGAAATTAATTCTTAAATGATATTATAAAATACTTATAGAGTGAAAAGCTATAAAACAAAATTGTTTTTATTTATATCGCATCTTAAACATTTCATATTGTAATAAAAGTTTCTATTTATATATTTTTAAAGTTGTCTGCCGCCATGTCAAAGGAATATAAACGGATATCGATGGGAAAAATCAGTGGTCTTGGTTTTGGTTTTGGCCGCCGCACGAGTACAAAATCAAAAATAGTAATTATTTCCAAAAAAAACTTTATATAAATATGTATACTCTTGCAGCTTTATCGAACTTAAAAGTATAATTGAACTAAAGTATCCAATTAAGTATATCTTTTGATAATCAATAGAATTTAAAAGTATTATGCCGAAATTATTGAAAATTTAGATTTTTATTAATTTCGTATTCGAAAAACACATTATTTTCTAAATACCATGCCATTTTCTGTTATAGTCATAGGCCAAAGATTTTGTAGTTTACGTAGCAATGGAAGTATTGAACAAACAACGATGTCTATAAGCAAACCAAATTCGAAACAGGTGCGGATTTATCAGCCCACGTATCAGCTAAATTCAAGAAAACCTTTCAACACGGAGGTTGTGGAGAAAATACTTAAACGTATCGTGAGTTCAGAATTGGAAGAGGTTGAATATAGTGAAAAACAAATACCTGATCTGTGCTTAACTTTGGCAGAAAATGTAAGGGCGGCAATAAAAGAAGAAAATTATGACAGGTACTATCAAAATATCAATAATTAAATTATAATGTAATTGTCGCGTGTAATGCAAAAACTAGATTATATGTGTTATTAAAAATTATGTACATTTTACCAATGATAGCAGGAATATCGGCGTTATCCTGTTTTTATTGTTTTTGTTGCAGAACAAAGACATGTAGATAAAATTGTTATTATTTAAAATTAATACTGTTATATCTTAAACATCTTCATTATTTGACGTTAATAGTAAGTTAAGGTATAGTACCTAGTTACCTATTAATCTAATCGAATAAACTAAACTAGCTTCACGCTGTATCCCTAGCGGGGTAGTCAGAGAGAACGGAGCGCCAAACGCTACGGTCTCTACATACCTCTTTCGCCTCGTCTACTGACATCAACCTTACGTGACCTTCCACCAGTATCTTCGATACTTTGTTTTCGAATGTCAACCGAGGTCTCCCTCTACCTCTTTTACCGCTCAATTTTTCGTCTTAAATATTTTTTGCCATTCCTTAATCACACATTCGTTCGACGAGTCCAAACCAGCTGAGTTCGTTTTTCTTCATTCTCACTAGTACCTGCCATTCTGAGTATCTCTTCATTGCGGATTCAATCAGCTAAACTGATACCTATTAAATAATATTAAAAACAGCACATTTGCAGCTATTACTTTATAATCAAATTTCATCAATCGTGTAATAGTTAAATTCTATTACTTGTTTAATTTGCATCTTTTGTGTAATTAATTAGTTGTAATATAATTTTTCGTTCATTTTAACAAACTCAATCTGTGTAGGCAGTCAAACTGCACTGCTGCCTGCTGCATTTAGCAACTTTTACACATTACAATTCATTTGTAGGTAGTTATATGCTTTTTACTGATATACCTATAGAAGACCCGAAAACGTTTGTATAGATAAAATAATGCAGAAATAATCTTATATTTTTAATTACAGATACAGGATAATAGTGGCTGTGACAATCGGCCAGAGGAGACAACAAAGTGTTCATATATTCCATTCATTTCTCTGGGATCACGAGAGAGATGCTTTCGCCACATACAACTTTGAAAACTGCCACATCTATGCCAATGTCGTTGTTTATGGAGTATACTTTGACTAACATGGAGTAAATTATTTATATTTAATCCTGTGATTTTATTTCTGAATCAATTTCTTTTTTTTGATTTTACGAACTATATTAAAAAAATTTTCCATTGACAACAAAAATACAACGAGTAAAAAAATTGCATCAGATTTATTTGATATTTTGTCCACTACCAGTGGTTAAAGATTTTCTTGAGAGCTGTTGCAGGGTTAATAATAATGAGGGAGTAAAGGGAGGATGAAGTAAAAGTCTCAATTAAGCATTTTTACAGATCATACATATTTATTTATCCATTTCATAGTATAGATATCACACTGGCCCGCCCTTACAAAAATAAATGTGTAATACGTTAACGACTATCCGTCGTAGCTGTCGCGGCCGCGCGGGCTCCGCCGCTGGACCCGGGGGCTCCAGGGGCGCCTCCGCAATAAATATTGGCATCGATTCGATACTAACCTACAACAATTTGGACACATCCACGAGCGGCGCGGCCGCCGCAGCTCACGAGTAACGCTATTGAATTTCGTCAGATATTCTTATAGAAGAGAATTCAGATAAATATAAACCATTATACAGGTCGATATACAAGAGAATTTAATCAATAATATACGTATGTTAACATTAAGAAATTCGCACATATTTGACACATAAAGCGACGAAGAATACGGGTAAAGAGGACTAAGTGAATAGCTTTAAGATATTGGTCCGAGACGATGAAGCGAGTCATATTCGCGCAGACGAAACTAGCACCAAGCCAACGTACGAGAAGCAGCATGTCGCAACCACCTAGTACCTGTACTGCATCGGTCAAAGTAAAAAAAGCTACTAATATCCGCTCTCTGGTTCACAACCGACGCGTGCCGCGGCGCGGGGCCGCACCCAACACTCCTAAACGACAATGACAATCGACAATCGGACACTAGCTAGATACGCGCTCACGCAAATTATGCCCGTGCAAAAAACGTTCGAAAAGGGTAAACATTTATAAAAAATCCTACGAGTCTGTCGGTTTGCTTTGAGGTCGAACATAGATTGCGTCAACGCTGGCGAGTAGGTTGTATTGAGCAGTCGAGAGAGCCTGAAACTACATATTCGTTTTACTCCGGTACACCCGGACTACCTCAGCCTTTCAGATATAAATGTTACATGCGCTTGATATGTTATACAGATACGAAGTTATTGTACTGGGTACATACACTTACAGGTTACAACCGTTCTGTACATTATATTATGGCGGTATTAAACTTACACACTTACGAAATCAAAATTACTTTTAAGTATATAGCTAGGTATATAAAAAAAAATGCAGTGAATATTGTTATCAAAACGTTAATTCTAAAATACATTGTGTTTACGTGTATTTATTTATTTAGGTTTAGATATGTGATATTTGTGTGTAAAGATACATAAAAGTTTTTATACTTATAAAAGAGATCTCGCGTCGACATTTGATTTACAAAAATACGACTTATATTAATACTTAAATGTTGAACGAATGCGGGATCGACAAATTCAAGGTGTCACATACATTATTACAATTATTATTTGGTTAGGCTCGATGAGGGAGTGACGGTACTTCGAGCTTTGCACACCTGGCCACTGCTAGTGACATACCAGACAGTGACAGATGCGATGTATTTGATTTGACTGACTTTTCTCTTAACTAGAAAATAATTTACAAAATTTCTAAGTATAAAAAATATAATTATAAAACACTCAATCGTTTTTTTTTAAGCCCAAAACAAAATGAACGTCATGTATAGGCAGCATAATAATACCGCAGAAAATCTAGCACAGGCATGCTAGTGCAAAATATCACACGCAAGGATTTCGTTTGCAGTTCCGGGGGAGGGCGCGCGAGGGCGGGGGTGGGTCACCAGGGGCCAAATTTTAAACATTTACTAATAAAATATTAAAGCTTAACATACATAAAGATTAAGCATCTCTGCACCTTAGATATACAATAGCCATTCAAAATAATTGCAGACTAAAATATCCTAAAAATAAAATCTTAAACATTAAAACTATAAGACTCGACAGTTCGGAAACTAACTTAGGCCACATTCAAAATAGAATGTGTGTCATATTAAATTAATACGAATTCGCTGTTCGAATGTGGTACTTGAATAATAATAATAATAATAATAATATTTTGTTTTAAATCTAAATGATAGAATGTGATGTTATAATACTAAAATTAATAGAAACTATATTAAAATGTCCGAACTGAGGTCGTCGCTGTAAACAATAAGAAATGAAGGGATCGGACAGTGCCGTACTCAGACTTATAAAAGTAAACATGAGGCCGGTGTAAGCACAAGCCGAACGAGATGAGAGTAGCTTCAAATTTAAAATAATCAATTGGCGGTGGTTTGTCTGGTCCTGTCCTCGGGCGAAACAATTCAGCTAGATTCTTTCTCCTTCTCCTTCTCTTTCTCCTTTGACTCTGTAATTTTATAACATTGTTACAATTTAACATGAAAAAAATAAAATTATTTGTTTATTGAAATAAAGCAAATAAAAATAAATAAAGCGAATAAATAATATGTGTATAGAATAAAAAATAATTCATATTATAAAGATGGACTGAATATTATTTTAGGCAAAGCTCAGCGTAATAATATTATAAGAAGCTTATTTGCTGTTTGAAATTTCCCTAAACCAACGAAAATTATGAATTATTTTTTATTGTTTTATTTACTAAAATTTAAAATAACAGTGTAATAATGATCATCTCGATGTCTTATGACCAAGCTGGCTAAACATATATTTAGTCGCAGCCTTTAGATCACCACAAAGTGTCATAATTAAACTTTTTATTTGCAATGTCGATTTATTTATAGTAAATTTAATTATTATATGAAAATAATAAAAAAAAATGTTTAGTTTTAAAATTATTTTTACTGACATAAGTAATCTTTACTTCGTATACTTTTTTCAAATTGATTCGATATATTTATCTATTAAAATATTAAATGATTTCGTGTTTGTTTGTTTGCTTTGTGTGTTCTACATCTGAAATATAAGCAGTAAGCAATGACGATAGGCAAGTAGAGCGCTTAGCCGTATTAAATACAATTTGAAATGTTCTTTCAAAATTAATAACATATTTTAGCTATAGCCTGTAAATAAGCTGTCATCCATCGTCGTGCGATTATGCGTTACAATAAATTTTCTTAATTTTAATATAAATAAAATAAATAATAAAAAAATTAATATTTAAATGTAAAATGATAAAATAAATAAAACATTTGATTTGCCTAAAATACGATATCGTGGAGCCCCACTGCGTAAGCGATCTAAAGGCTGCCGTATCGAATGACGGCGGGACTTCAGAAGCCCGCCATGTGCGTTTAGCCTGTGCGTAAATAAGCCAAAATAAAATATTTGAGACCTCCCTAAATTGTATTTGGCAAATTGCAAAGCGACTTAACTATTTTAACTTTTAAACATTGCTTTTAAAATAAATAATTATTTTATACGTTCGTGTGAATGAGTAATATTTGCAATTAAAATAAAACTTTATTTCAAAGCTGAGAATTGAAAATAATATACGATATTATCAATAACTGTATTGTTGGTCAACATTTAAATAAAATTGCTGCAAAGCATTTGCTTGCCGAAGCTCAGTTTAAGTCGCCAGAGGTCTCTACGCATGCCTGGTCACAGATCGAGACTGACCTTCGTCACTACCGTTAGTGACCTCCTCACCATTCTTGTCGCCATTCTCCGCTTTCTTCTCCTCCTCTTTAGGCTCCTTGTCCTTCTTTTCTTCGGAGCTCTCTTTAGCTGGTTTCTTCTCTTTGCCAGATTTGCCTTTGGCAGGCGTTGCTGGTTTAGGCTTTGGCTCCAATGAAGGGTCTAGTACGAGCTTGCCGATGTTCTTGCGATCGTGCATCTTTTGCATGGCTTCACCCACCTGTATGAAAAACAATATTAATCAGTATATTATGAAACATAAATCTGCTGTACAGTATTCATGGCTCGGTAGGCAGTGGTAAGAGAGAATATACTTACTTAGAAAACGTATAAAAATTTGAACGCAGTGGGACTCGAACCCGCGCCTCCTGGAAACCGACCAGGCGCTCATCAAGCTACGTCGAAATTTTTATACGCTTGTTACAACTTATTTATGTTGTTTGTTAGTATTCTCTCTTGCCAAACGATAATTCTTAGTAATTATCTTTGGGTAGCGGAAATTTGTAAAAATCTCCCTACAGAGATGCTAACAACATAAATAAGTTGTAACAAGCGTGTAAAAATTTCGACGTAGCTTGGCGAGAACGCATGGCTTAGTGGCCAGAGCGCCTGGTCGGTTTCCAGGAGGCGCGGGTTTGAGTCCCGCTGCGTTCAAATTTTTATACGTTTTCTAAATAAGTATTTTTCTTTTCTAAGTGTGGAATAACACTTAAAAAATGTTTAAAAGAGAGAATTTACCGAAATGCCTATGAGAATGAAAAAAACAAAAGATTTAATATTTTATAGGTCACACAAACGACAACTCGTTACGAATTTGCAACATGACTCATTCATTGCATTATAAATAATATTTAGTTCAGTTATTATAATTTACACAATAATTAGATCGTCGTGGCGCAGGGGCATTAGCGAGTGACTGTAACGCGACGGTTGTGGTTTCGATTCCTACTCGGGGAATGAATTATTATTTCCGCCAGCCAACACGCAATGCCTCGACAATTCTGCGGGAAATGTGGAACGGAGTGCCTTAACATTAGGTTCTGAAAGCAAAAAAAAAACAATAACAAGGAGTCCAACTCACATCTTCCAACGCCCAGGTGGAATCCACGATGGGCTTGACCTTCCCGTCGGCCCACAGCGCGAACACGCTGTCGACGGCGCGGCGCACCGTCTCGCCGCGGCCGTGCTGGAACAGCAGGTGCCGCAGGTTGAGGCCGGCCAGGCTCTTGTTCTCGTCGAACAGCTTGATGGGGGACACCTTGTCCACTTGCCACCACTGGGGATGTTCGATATGTTAGTAGTTAAACTTTAAAGCTTTTTGGAATAAACGAGTAGCTTTTTTTTGGATGAAGAAAAAGCTCGTTTAATAGTTTGGTAGGTATTTATTTTACTAGTAAATTTCTCGATGTTTGTGCGTATGTCGTGCTTATTTGTATTAAAAGAATAGAATAAAAAATTGTAAACAAGAATCAACTAAAATTTCAATTTTTAAACGAACCAAAAAATCAAATCCCAAAAAAAATACATCCATAAAAATAAATCGATAGTTTTTTATAATGGCCTTTATTAAGTAAATAAATCTGAATATAAAAATTTATGGGCATTCATTTTAAATCTGAGCGACTCCATAACTTTTTGTTCTATCCGAAGCCAAGATGTTTGGACAAGATAATTAAAACATTAAATACTCACGGCACGCGCTGCGCTGAAGAAACTCTTGGTTTCACCGGTCACGATGTTAGATGATCCTGCGATATATGTCATTGTTTAGTGCATTCAACTTGATAGAGTAATCTTATGAATTTACTAAATAAAACTATAGAATAGTAATAGTTCTAATTCTCAATAGTAGCTAGCAGGATAGGCAGAGGGAACCTGGGAACCTAATCTTAAGACACACCGTTCCCATTAAAACACTTCTGTATGCCAGTAGGTATACCTACTGTTCGAAGATTCTAAATAAATTTTGTTGTAGACTATTAGCTAATGCATAAAGTGTCCGTCAATTTTTATTTCAGTAATTTTACGATGGAATAAAATTAAATATCCCTCTCTGCGCTAGCGGTAAAGGCATATCTGTTTCACTTTGACCCAAATCAGTGTTGTTCCAACCGCCCTCCATCAGCTTTACAAGCCAACAAACATAGACGGGAGTCGTAAAAAGAAAATATATTTATTGCTCCTTATAACTGACGATCGACGCCATTCTATAAATATACAAAGTATTGAAACTAAATTTCAAAGTTGGTTTGTCCATAAAAAACAACTTACCATAAAGGATGTATCTTCCCATCGGCTTGAGAAGAGAATAGCCTCGATTGCATTCCTCCCCACAGAGACAGTCGAGCACGATGTCAACGCCATCAGAAGAAATCCTAAGTTATAATATAGTTTAATATATATCATTTCTCTGTTATATTGAAATCAAAAATTCAGTTAGGTTATTAGTTGTTCAGATACTAGAGTATATTAAATTTCAAAGAAATTTTTCCATTTATTACTCTCTTCGATTGTTTATCGAAACGAATTATTCTGGTGCATATTTCCATTGAAATAACATAAATATTATATGAATTTCTATTGACGTTTAAATGCAGGTCTAAGAACAATCTAAACAAGGGCGGTCCCAAGTGGCTGATGTAAATCTCTCATCATAAATATGTAAGCGGTTTCGATGTTACATATGAGTAAATTCCTTTGGCGATCGTTTTATATTCATAACGTATGATTGTCTACAGAAATATCAATGGGTATTATGGTTTAGTGTTATAATATTATTTTTAGCTTCACTGTATTCCGCACAAGGTAGGCAAAGGGAATCTGGGAACCTAGTGTTAAGACACTCCACTTCCTACTTTCCGCCAAATTCTGGAAGCTTTGTCTTGATTGTCGAAACTGAACGGCGCAATTTGCCTCGGTGCTAGATCGAAAATCGAATCGCGTAACCCTCTCGCGTTTACAGTCACATGCTTGCACCTGCGCCACGACTGGCTTCATATAATTATTATAGATAATTTAGTAATTAGTAAAACGGTATGTTCCAACAACCGCGTCTGCACCCTCACTCACGGCTGCTATAGACAGTTTGTTTACGTTGGGACCATGTAAGCCCGATCTGTTTATCCACAGAGATTACCAGTACAAAAATATCTTTGTCTATTTACGAGAATTAAATACTGCGCGGCTGTTACAAAACAGCTGCCCTAAGAAGCGAGTTATAAACGGAACAATTAGCGCACTGTTCCCGACGCGATTGGACCTTGACTTTAGTTGATGATTCTTCCCATACACTACTTATAGGGGCTACTGGTTCCTGTGACTGTCGGAAGGGAAAGTTGTGATATCCTATTAATATTCTAAATGTGAAAGTTTGTGAGGATGTTTGTTCCGCTATAACGCAAGAACTACTGTATAGATTTAGAAGAAACTTTATAGTAATATAGCTTATAGATCAGAATAACACATATCTATCATATTACTTAAGCGGTAAGGTGCGTTTGGGTCGCTAATCCCCAATAATTCTACAACTCTACGAGTAAACTGAATGACCGATAGACCTCGGGCAGCTGAAACTACCTACTAAAAAAGGAGTAAAAAAGCCTATATTTGGCACATATATCCTAGGGAATGTATTATGTTTTTCATATTGTATTTATCAAACAAATCTTAGAAGTTATTATTATTAGTATTAGAGAAATCAAATTAGTTTGTTATATTCAAATGATTGATAAAGTAAAACTCGGGTGTTACAAGATGAAAACGAATAGAGTACAATTGTTTAAAGTGCTATATAGACGATATGGGTGGGATAGAAGTATGTAGCACTAATAACTGTCAATTAAGAAAGCTTGGGATCTGGAACAATTAGTTAATCACTCACAGGAATGTGCGGAGCTACCATGTCTTTACGTCCGTAAGACATTTAAAGGATATGATTCTATATTATTTTTTTAACAAACATACACACACCAATTGTAGTTATAGAAATTTTTTTTGCAGATTCACGTTGTATTCCGCATATAGTGTAACCTAGAGTTAAGACACTCCGTCCCTCACTTTCCGCCCACTTTTCCAGGTATTGCACGGTGAGCGCTTTGCCTGGTTACCCAGAGCAATTACAACAAAAGGTTAATTATTATCTATTAATTCATTCCCCCAAATGGCAATCGAACCCACAACCGTCACGTTTACAGTCTAACACTTGTGCCACTGCGCCACGACGGCCTCTATACAATTAAAAAACAATTACAATACTCATTTTATCATCACAGCATCCGATTTATAAATTTCATGTATCTCTCTGCCCACGTTCGATTAAGGGACTATAAAAATGTAATAGTAGCAATAAAGTTATTATGACTGTCGGTCAATTTGTTTCGATGCAAATTTAAGTGTGACTTTAATGTTTAAACTAGCTTCAATATATATTACATAACTAAGTAAATACAATATTAGCATCACGCTGTATCCCGCACACAGCAGGATAGGCAGAGGGAACCTAGTGACACGACCCTCGGTCTCTAGTTTTCCCCCGAATGCTGGATGCATTGCGGGTTGAGTGGCCGAACTCGACACCAGAGCGAAGAAAATGGAAATATTATATTTCCTCAAGTGAGATACGAACCCACAACCTGTCGCGTGTACAGTCACATTGTGCCCTTGTGCCACGACTGGCCTCAACTTGTACGTGAACTTTATTTTTATTTTATTGTATATTACAACTAATATCGTCAACATTTACTTTGTTATATACTCGAAAAAGAATAAACTTGCCTTTCGAAACGTAAGAGTATAAGAAGGGTATGAATTGTATATTTAGAAATGATTTCACGAAAGCATATTTAAGGCACAATTTCTTAAAACATGATTCACAAGAAGAATAATATCAAAAGAGGCAAAAAGCACTCCCGATGTACATACACTCTGAGTGACAAAATATGATTAATAACAAAGTTCGTATAAAAAAATTTTTCATCAGAAGTCATTTTGGTGTGGACATGCTGACAAGAAACATTGTATGAACGACGTTTTTATACGTCGTCGTCTCCAAAACCGTAAGAAGTACAATGGGTGGCTTATATATTTTTTGTAAGT
>DWMY01000658.1:0-20975 GCA_018249775.1 Heliconius hecalesia formosus | reverse complement strand
AAAAACATTATTTACATTTATTTATTAAGTGTGAATACTTGCATGGGGAAGTTTTCGTTATATATTATCTTCCTCCTACATATTGTTTAAATCTATTTTTTTTAAGTAAATGAAAACGATGTCTGACCACCAAAAGTCAACCCCTCTCCCACATTCTAGATTTAGTTATACGTATATCAGGCTATCAAATAGGGTATTTGTAAAAAAATAAGCAAAGTTTCTGCATACGAATAATACTACTACGAATTCCCGGAGGGCCAATTTTACTGCATTATCGGAGTTGTTTTTTTTGCTATTAAGAAATTATCCAAATTACGAATGAAGTGGTAGTCTGTTAGAGCTAGATTTGGTGAGTATAGAGAATGATCAAGAAGTTCCAACTCCAATTGCTGTAGTTTTGCCATGGTCATTTGCGCAGTGTTTGGTAAGATAGGAGCTGATCTGTTTGAGTAATCTAGGCTGTTTTTTTTAAGTTCTAGTATAATTTCCTCTAGTAGCTTACAATATATTTCTGCTGTGATCGATGAGCTTGGTTTCATAAACTTGTAATGAATCACACCTGTTCTAGTCCACCAAATACCAAACATCAACTTTTTCTTATGAATACCTATTACACTTCGGATTATGTTTTGGAGATTCGTTCTTATTTAACAAATGTAATAAACGCTCGCAATTACAGTACAAATTTCCGGCTGATCAATTTTCAAAAACTACAATTTTGTAAAATTAGTTATAATCTTTTTAGAGCTTAGGATAATCTCTTTTTATCCGCAATATTTGTAGTTTCTTAACAAAAAAAAACAGCATAGATAAATATTAAGGCCCGATTAAATACCAAGCAGTTGGCCAAACTATAAGCTACAAGTTTCATTATCGACGACCTATTAGTTTAAACTTACGGGATACGGAAAAGCATATGAGGTAAAAAAAACAACTCTTTGGCTTTAATGACATAGTCTAATGCGTAGAAAAATACTATATTTTAACATGTTGCGGAAATTCTTAACCGACTTGTATAAAGATGGAGATTTTTATTTTAAATCTCCTTCGCAACGCAAATCTATACAAATATTAGTTACCAGCGACCCGCTCGCGGCTTCCGCCTCTTGATCTACATAATAATTAGTAAATTAATAATTATTTGCATTTCTTTCGTTTTATAATAATTATATAGTTTAAAAACAATATCTGTACCAATATTGAAAAGTAAAGTTTCAGCCAATTCAATTAAAAAAATATTTTTAATAATTTTGTCCAAAATCATTTTTTAAATTGGTATAACTTTTTTATATAAAAGTCATTTGAAATAAAGCAAGCACGAAAAGTTAAGGAAAGCTTGCCAATATAAAATCGTGGGAAATTGCAATTAACAAAGACAAAAAACACAAATTTAAAAAGTCATTGTTTTTGATTCTATTACGTTTTGATAATATTATTTTTTTCATATATCTTCCATGAGCAAACACCGATTCGTTATGATTTTATTATAACTCTTGAGCGAATGTCATTAATTTAAAGGTATCTAAGTTACGTTTTATCTTAAAATAATAATAGTTAAAAAAATATTTATTCGATGTCAATAGAAAGAAGACAAAGCAAAGATATTTTTAAAATAAAAGGACCATTTGGCTTCAAAATTTTGAGATGATGAATGAAAATTATAGGTTATGGCAAAATTCTTACGTTTTCAAACTGTCACCCAATAGACAATAAACTACAAAATTCAGATGGTTTCATGTTACGTAATTAAATGACGCATACATTATAGAATATAAAAATACCGACAATCGGTAGAAAAACACGCAAAACCTTTTTCTTCGAGCATATTGTTTACTCATATTGTTTTCAAAATTTTTTTTTGAATGAAACAGGAGAAAAACAGTGTATGCTGTATGGGATAAAATGAGTTGGAAATGACCTCCTCTATCCTAGTATAAATTTGTCTGTCTATCTATTAATCATGCTCTATACAGGGTGGAAGCGTCAGCTTTCCTTTTACGGGAACAGCATATAGAATAAAATATTTTAAACCCATACCTAAAGAGATTAATCAAGATACATCAAAAGTTTAGACGCAGGATTTTCTTTTCATTTCACGATGTTTATCCATACCTATATTTCGTGTGACGCCGTTTCGCATAGATACCAATAAGGTATACACATACTAAAATACTAGTAAAGGTTAAACAACTTTAAACTTTGCCACCAATACCTACGACTCGATTTCGGAATGAGGCGGTTTCCCTTTGATAGGTTTATGTCTGCTTGCGTCATTCTTGACAAATGGTATTTTATTTTACGATGATAATTTTATTATTTATTTTGTATGAAAAAATCACTTTATAATTTTTGCAAAAAAGGCATTAGGCTTTTTAGTATAGAGTAGTTCAAACTGTTGTTTCATTTCAAGTGATGCTGATAAAAACACTCTATATACTATAACTATATTTTTTTAGTTCTTCATTTGTAAACAAATTTTAAAAAATATACGTAAATAATAAAATTTTTAATGCTAAAGTTGTGTGTTTTTTTTGCTCACATGAATTTGTTAGTTGCTAAGGTTACAATTCCGTCCAGTTTGTAAAAAAAAAATACTGTATTTTTAATGCGGTTAACCATAACTGCTTTTTCTAGCTTCATTTAACATCCAATTTTTCTACTGGCCTGGTTCAAGTCATTTATCATTTAGTTTATTTGATAAGAGTGTTCTAAAAACAAAATTATGTCATCAGCAAATCTGAGAATATCTCTGGGATGACTTAAAAAGTTCCCATTCAAAGTCAAGGTCAAATAATTTTATTCAAAATAAGAAATTACATGCTTCACTTTCAATCAATGTTATTGACGGCCTGGAGATTGGGTAGGTACCACTACATCATCCTTTAATACAAAAGTGCATATTCAATTTTATATGGACTATATATTGATATTTAATTCCTATGAAATCAATATGCATTTTTGGTTTTGAAATTCGGTAGTATCTATTATACTCGTATACTGGACAAAATATTGAAATCTGAGATTTACTAAGACTCTGTGAATGTGTAATCAAAATGCTAAAATATGCATGCATATATGCACTAAATAGGGCGAAATATGCACACGAAATATAATATATTTTATATTCAATCAAAACAACATTTATTATTAAAATTTACGTTAATTTTTACAGTATATTTTAAAATAATTAATATCAGAAATAGAATGATATATTAACATATAATAAATGATAAATTATAAGAATTACACTTATCTACGATAATAATTGTGACAATAAGCAACAATATATTTTTATGCAGTAAGCTTGTTTTTCATATAGTATAAATTTAAAGCCTGAAAATAAACTTTCAACGCCAATTGACGTTACTGGACAGAATTCGAAATTTGGCGCGATTTCTGCAGAAAACTCTTCAGAGTTTCCGATGCATCAATTTTTACATTCCTCCGAGACAGGGATTTTTATAAAAAACTGCATTTAATTTGTTAATTAGGCAAGCCGTGGCGCAGCGGCACGAAGTGTGACTTAAAAACGACTGGTTTTGGGTTCGATCCCCACTCGAGGAGATGAAATATTTACTTAAATTTATATTTCCATTTCTTCACTCTGGTGTCGAGGCTAAGCGCGGCGTTGAGTTCTGCCACTCAACACGCAATGACTCCAGAATTCGGCAGAAAGTGGGGAACAGAGTGTCTTATCACTAGGTTCCCTCTACCTACCTTGCTGTGTGCGGGATAAAGCGTGAAGCTAATTAAAAATTAATTTATTAATTTTCTTAATATTTCTTGTTGTCCTAGAATCATGTAATTGGTACGGAACCCTCGGTAGGCGGTAGTTTTTTTTTATTTTAATATACATAACTAGCGAGCGCGCGCAGCTTCGCCCGCTTATTTGCCCCCTTATCGGTGAATTCTAAAAAAACCACGAAATACGTGTTCAATAAAATATTTTTAACAGTCTGAATTTAATTTTTTTATAAAAATCGGTGGCGAATTAAAGATTAAGAAAACAAATATTAAGAAAACGTTTAAAAATTTAAACGAATGGGATTTGAAACCGCCCCTCTTAGGAACCGTGTAAGCGCTCGGACCAACCATATATTCTCATTGAGCTAAGTTGAAATTCATATACGCCTGTTTATGTTGTTAGATTATAAAGTTAACCTTTTGTTGTTTAGGTATTTAACCAAGACAGGATGTAGGTTATAAAATAATACGTAAGACTGCCACATTTGATAGAATCACAGTTAGTCTAGTTAAACTCAAAAAAATTGATAATTTTACGTGATTATGTCATAAGGAAACTTTTATGAACAGAAATGAACCATTATAGCTGAGTTATGAGGTTATTTTATATACAAAGAAGGAGTTAAATACAGTTACAATTAAAATTAATTTGCACTTGTTAATACAAATATTTTTTTACTTAAATTATTTATGCACATTAATTACAAGTAATAATGAATTATTTAATTGCAAGTAATAGTGAATGGATAGACGTGTCCCAAGCCGAACATTACGCCGATCGTGCCTCTCTATCGCTTGTTCCGCGCTCTCGCTTGCACTCACGGCCCAGGCGGAACGTGACAATGAGTCACGGCATTTTGTTTTAGTGCGAGAAGCCAGCGTTCATCGATTTATAAGCCGTTATCACGTCAAAAATTAAATGCTGGCGTGACAAAAGTTGTTGAAAAGCTATGTAATAAAGTCGGAGCAAAAGTATTTTCGTATTTTGAATGTATTATTAGTAATCAAACCTCTTTGGCTGTACTGAATGAATGTGACATTCTGAATGTGATATTCTGAAGATGCAATAAATATTAAAAAAGTAGTCCCCGCCATTTTTCAATTGTTTTTCAAGCAAGCAAAATAACAATATGTACATTTTAAAGTTTTATTACAAAAAAGGTAAAACTGCGACGAACGCCGGGAATAAAATTTATGCGGCTTATGGACCTAATGCGGTATCAATAAGAGTAGCACAAATGTGGTTCAAGCGTGTCAAGTCTGGAAATTTGAGCATGAAAGGTGAGGTTCGCTCTGGACAGATAAAATCAGTGTCATCTTTAAGAAACTGGAGCAAGATCGATATATTAGTAGCTACGACATTGCTGAAGAGGACGTTGATTTTAAAACACTTTTTTTGACGTTGATTTTACGTCATTTACGAATGTCTGGATACCAGGAAAAACTTGACATTTGGGTACCACATGATCTCACTGAGACCTAAAGTAATGTATTTTCATTTGCGATTCTTTGTCGAAACGTAACAATTACGAAAAATTTCTTAAACAGTTCATTAAGGATGATGAGAAATGGGTGACCCGTAATGGTAAGAATGAGCGTAAAAGATTATGGTCGAAGCATGGACAAGCCCCACAGACCGTGACAAAGCCTGGCCTGACAACAGGAACAAAGTGATGCTATGTGTATGCATAGCATCACTTTGTTCCGAGTCAGGCCGGTGATTTTTTCCAATCCCACCAGTATGGTGGGGGGAATCGTCCACTATAAGCTTTTGCCACCGGGTAAAACTATCGATTCTGACATTTACTGTCACCAACTGATGAAGTTAAAAAAAGTTATTGAGAAAAACCGGCTGGAGCTGGTGAATAGGAAGGACGTGGTGTTCCACCATGACAACGTCTGACCGCACTCATCTATAGCCACGCAGCAAATATTGAGAGAGCTTGGTTGGGATGTGTTAATGTATCCTCCGTATAGTCCTGACATTGCTTCAACAAATTTCCACCGGTTTCGGTCATTGCAGAACTCTTTAGGAAGCATAAAGCTAACCTCAAAAGAACACTGTGAACACTACCTGTCAGATTTTTTTAATCAAAAATCTCAAAATTTCTACAGGAATGAGATCATAGCACTACCCATAAGATGGCAACAACTCATCGATCAAAACGGCACATACATATTATAAATAAATAAAAAATTATACCTAAAAAAATATTTTCCTTTGTATGAACAATACGAAAATACTTTTGCCCCGACCTTATATAATAAAACTAACTCGCCGCTGTCTGTACATGAAAGATATATGAGATCTATTACCTGTGGCATTTATCAATGTGATAGAACTTAAACAATGTTTTTTACAAATTTTTTTTTTTTTTTTTATGGAAAAGGACAAGGCAAACGAGCGTTCGGGTCACCCGATGGAAAGTGATTACCGCCGCCCACGGCCCCGTGCAACACCAGAGGAGCTACAGGTGCGTTGCCGGCCTTTAA
Source organism: Heliconius hecalesia formosus (assembly GCA_018249775.1). NCBI lineage: Eukaryota > Metazoa > Arthropoda > Insecta > Lepidoptera > Nymphalidae > Heliconius > Heliconius hecalesia. The sequence goes on along the minus strand of DWMY01000658.1, from coordinate 14,738 downwards.
GATGGAGATAGACGCGCTTTTTGAAGGTACCCATGTCATATCGACCTGGAAACACTGCCGCGGGTAGGCCATTCCACAGTTCCGTGGTGCGTGGAAGGAAGTTCCTACGAAACCGCACAGTAGTAGATTGCCACGTATCCAGGTGGTGTGGATATCTATTTATTTGGTTGTCTGGTTATCTCGTGCATTTGTGCACGAATCCAAAAACGGCTTAACTGAGTTAAATGCAGTTATCACTATTGTATTTAGTAGTATATATATATATATATATATATATATATATATATATATATATAATGAATTAAAGATCTGTTATATTTTATGAAAAACCACAATAGCTCTGCTAAAGTACGAGTAATGGGGAAATGTCGCCGTATCAAAAGTTATACTAAATAAACAAGCCATAGTGGCGCAATGGGACAGCGTTTGATTGCCATTGCGATGATTAACAGTTCGATCTCCTCCTCTCAGCTTGATAATTGCTTAAATTTATTTTATTAAGACTACACGTGGCGTTGAGTTACCAACGCTTTAAACTGACTTTTTTGACACTAGGGTTCTTTATGCCTACTTGCTGTAAGAATCAATGACAAAGGATAGTAAATTAAATTAATGTGGCAAGGGACATAAAGTCCGCGCAAATAGAGTTGCGGATGGTATTTAATAATATATAAATCTTTTTTCATTTATCGTCTTCACAAACATATTTTTAGGCTTCCGTACATCAAAAGATAAAAACTTGTTGTTCTTTTATCAAAAGAAGACTTTATTTTTATTAAAAAAGAACTATTACTAACTTAATTATATTAGTAGTACATTTCATACAAAAAGAGTCCATACACTCGTAAATTTTAGTTTCTATATTTTTATAAGTTTATTTCTCGTTGGTCTACAATCCTGTAATTGATACAGATTTTTTTATACTTAATAAAACCCATTAATATGAGGCGCATCGTGGCGCAGTGGCCCAACTTTGTGACTTTAAGTGTGACAGCTGTGCGTTCGATTCCCACTTGGGGGGAATGAATTATTATTTATTGATTGTTCAATTTCTTCGCTCTGGTAACAAGCAAAGCAAAGTGCGGCATTGAGTTCCGCCACTCAACACGCAATGCCTCAAAAATTCAGCGAAAAGTGGGAAATGGACTGTCATAACACTAGGTTCTCTCTAGCTACCCTGCTAAATGCAGGATACGGCCAGCAAGCAGCAAGTTGAACAAAAAAACACGAAATTCTTTATTAAAACACTAATTTTGTAGAATTCAACGTTCAATTTAATGTGAAAACAAATACGGTTTTGATCTTTGGTCTGTGTTTTGTCAGGTATTACATTAAGATTTATAAATGCTCAGAAGAGTATTAATTTGATTACAGTGCATGCATTTTTTTAGCTTTTCGCAAAATATGCAGACAAAATGTTGACGTTCTCTAATTTTTGCAAAGGCTAAGAGCGGCGTTGAGTTTCAATGTACCAATCATTGAAACTTAACGCCACTCTTTGTCTTGTTATATTGGAAATAACAAACTACGTTTGGGAATTGAATCTTAAGCCGTCATATTACACCGAAAGTGTTATATACATAAATATAAAAAAGACGATGATTATAATAAGTTTTTATCACACGGGCATCCTGGGTAACGTCCTCATAGCCTCGGGTAGGAGGGCCAACATGCACGGAAGATAAATTCGTCGTTTTGGTGCGTGGTCGAGGCTGGAGCGCGGCGCGGGCGGCGCGGGGAGCGGGCGGGCGCGGCGCCGGCGCGCGGAGGCTGTTGCGCTCAGAGCACCTGCGCCCGCGCTCCGTAGCGCCGCTCGCCGCGTGCTCGAGTACCCGCGCCCGCGCCCGGCCCGGCCGCCGTCGTGACGCCGCCCACGGCACAAGTACGTACGGCCACGACGTGGCGCGTCGGGGTCGGTCGGCTGCGCGCTCGTCACTGCGCCGCGCGCCGGTGCCCGGTGCCCGCTGGCGCACTGCGGCGCGCGGCGGCTCGGGCTGCCCGGCCGGTTTTGTAATTTTGCCGGGCGGGCCGTGACGTCACGAGACTAGTCCGACGCGCGCCGCGCCGCCGCCGCCCCCGACCGCCGCTCCAGTACAATGACGTGCTCGTTTACCTTTTTTCGGAAGTGATGAAAATAATATTAACGTATACGCTTTGACCGATTCAGGCGTATTTATTTCCTGTGTTTCATCAAAGTAGCGCAAATATATACGAACAAACAAAGTGAATAATTGTTACAAACAAAGCTTTTAAAATAATTATGTATCTAACAATTCACTCATAGTAAGAGATAGTATACGATTTATATTTGTATTTACTGTGTGAGTGAATTACGTGTGTTACTTCTTGTGTTCTTGTATCGATATATTGAACGAGCTTCGTGTGTCAATGTGTGTGAGTGTGTACACATTGACAACCCAGCTTCGCGGTGAAGCCTTTTTGTCATTTTATTTTTCCCTCTCCAACGCGGCAACAGAACTAAAAGATTATTGTTGTTAGACCTAACTTAAGTATTTTTTCATTATTCTTCTACTTGATAAAATATTTATTAGCTATAAAATAATTTTGCTTACTTCTACCTTCAATCTACTTTCATTGTTTCTTTTGTTGTTTATTGTTTATTTACCAGTCAAAATAAATAGTAAAGAAATACTGATATTATAATCGGTCTTTTTATATAATAAGTTACGATACGGTAACTAATTAATTTCTATATTTTTGAAACAAAGAACAAGCATAAAATAAGTATCTCTTAAGATATCGAATTCTTGTATGATCTGAACAACTTTATATCGATCCTGCTTGCACTTATAAGATGATATGTCCAAAGAAGGCTTTCAATTTTCTGTCTCTTTTATACGATCCTCTCAGCCTCCGCTACTTTAATGACTGCGTGAAAGCTTTAAAGTATGACAGGAAAACTTAAAATTACTTTGGTATTTTGACGATAAAATGAAATCGATTATATCATGCAACCATGGAGTTCGTGTTGACGTTAACTTTTAATATTAAAATAAATTATTCAATAGTTTAGTTAAAATGTAACTACGATAACTATAATTTGTTGAGTTTTCGTTAAAAGGAATATATTTCTTAATTACGTGTTTGTGACAATATTTTTGTCGGGCAACCTCAGCGGGCACGTGAGTGTTACAATGTGTATCCAGTTTGTACCGTTCGGTGGTGCTCTCTGTATACCCGCGTCTCAGCAGTGCAGTTCTTGAACAAGTTCGGGCACTTCTCGCCAATCAGGTGCCACTGGATACTTGTTCTGTTCTAACTGGACTTGAATCAGCTGATACTATTGTTAGCATCTTAGATATATTATTATATAATAGCTTACTAAATTCACCTAACACAATGTCATAAGAATAATATTTATATACGGAACATTCTTCATTGATTTTCTTATAAGAAATATTATTTCATCACTGTTTAACGAAGTTTATGAAAGAAATTCAAAAATTCGGTAAAACGAGCACGTCATTCAAATGGAGCAAACTTATTAGCTTATATATATATTCAAAATATGGAATGCTCTGAGGAATGTATATTTCAGTTAACAAAGTTGGAGTATTCAAGAGTAGAGCGGGGCGCTCTGTAGAGGCGCCTCCGCAATCCTGAAATCGTCACTGTGGGAGAGCAGTGCGGCGTCATGTCTGCGTCGCCTCAACCTACTGTATGCGAGGAGCGCCCGCGCACCCCCAGAGCTGCCGCGTCGCCGCCCTCTGCGCCACGTTCGCCTGCGCCCGCTCATGCTGTTCTTGCTACGATGACCCCAGTTCAACCTGCACATGATTATTATCCTCACAAGGTGGAGATGGATTCTGACGATGGATATCCACCTGAAGCGCATTCGTATCGCCACTCCCCTCATGAACTTGCCGCTTATGCTCCTGATAATAAAGTCCCTGTACAACCGGATGTATACGATCAAGGAATGGAGTCTATTGATGAGAAAACTCCAATAGATCTTATTTATGAAGATGATAAAGAAACTGTCATATACACTACAACACCTGATCAGAAGAGAGTGGAGATGATAAGCGGTCAAATTGAAGATGGACAGTTAGTTAGTGGGGCGGGACAGTTAGTGGACGGAGGCGTTTCTGTGGTTGTGGGCGCCCCTGGACAGGGCACAGTTCTGGTGCTAGCTGATGAACTTGGACAAGTCATTACAATACCCAGGTAATAACTGTTTGTACATATTAATCTGAGTATATTTTTAATGATATGACAAAGTACCAATTCAAATTTTGACGAATTATTAACATTTTAGACTATAAAAATCAAAAAATCTTTGCATGTACATTATAATTTTCTTTTAAACACAAAGCTTACGTTTTGCGTGAAGTGCAATTGTATGTAGTGGCAGAGAGATCTAACTTTAAATAAGCCATTCGGTGATGTGAGAGATATTCTTATTACCTATGTGTATATTTTATGATTCGTGTCGGAGGTCCATTCTGGCCGTGTTCAAAGTAACGGTTGCGGGCTCGCTAGGAGCGGCGCGTGTGGGTGGAGCGACGTGCTCACCTTGAACTTGCCGCGAGAGCGTGTCCGGCTAACTCCGGCAACTCTGCACTCTGTGGTTACCATAGCCACCTTCAAATCATCGTTTTCAGCCATCATATTTAATTACGCGTATATTTTAAAATTAAAATATTTAGTTTTAATAGTTCGTTATCTTTATTAGAAAAGCAATCTATAGCTATACTTTAAAATCGAAACGATTTCTGTACATGGAAGATATATAAGAAGTTATTGGCGGCGGTATTTTATGACGCAATAGAACCAAAAACAATGATTTTTAAAATTTGTCGATTTCTCTGTGGGCTTGTGCACGCTAATCTCAGAAACAGTTTACTACAATTTCACTATTTTATTTTGGAAAGTTTCCCTTAACATTTAGTGTTTGTTTTCAATCGACTTATAAGTAAAAAAAAAAAATATTTTAAAAAATGTTCAACAAAATTGCTTCACTTTTCAATTTAGGTACAGATATTAATGCAAATTAGTAAATTAATAATTATGTTGTTCAGGAGGGAAAAGCCACGAGCGGGTCGCTACTCAATAATAAAATTACACAAGCATTAATAAAAGCAAAAATGTATTTAAATTAAATATTAAGAGTAGGTATAATAATATTTATTTAAAAAGCTATAATATACGTAGGTATACTCGTGTAATTTTAATTTATTATGATTAAAAATTAATTTTAATTTCTTATAATTAAAATTACACACCATTTTTTTTATTATTTTTATCATAGTTGTAATGGTAATATTCAAAAAATATTATAGAATTTTTAAAAAATTATTACATAATGGAATTGGAAGAGGATATTATTTCATTTAATGTTTTATCGGAAATTCTGCTCTGTTGTTATTTGTGTTCTACGTTGTTTATACTCATAGAAATATAAACAACTCACTATTAAGGTGAGTAACTATTTATGTGAACTTAAATATATCTATTAAAAAAATATATTAGCAATATAAAATTTTAAAGAAGCCATCGTGACCCAGTGGCACAAGGGTGTGACAGTAACGCGACGGTTGGGGATTCGATCCCCACTCGAGGCAATTTATTATTATTTCTTAATATTTTCATTTCTTCGCTCTCCAAGGCAAGAGTCCGGCGTTGAGTTCCGCCACTTAACACGCAATGCCTCGAAAAATTAGGCGGAAAGTGGGGAACGAAATGTCTTATCACTATGTTCCTTCTGCCTACCCTGCTGTGTTCGGGATACAACGTGAAGCTGATTTGATTTGATTAAATTTTAAATTATGCTTTAATAGTTACACACTTTCACATTTATCACACTATTGTAGGATTGAATGCTATATTTCATTTGGTGATTTGCACTCTGTTAAGAAAAAACAATATATTTAAAAGTTACTACAAAAGTTTTAAAATTTATATAAATATCTATTATAAAAAACTTCAATATCAGTTTTACTTTACTGGTAGATGAAACTTGCGCAAATTGTACCTACTATCTGGTTATAGTTCACGTGCATAAAGAGTAATTGTTTATTGTATTCATTTATGCCATCAATGAACGTACAAATCGTGTTTAATTATTATTTTAAATAATAAGTATAGTGTGGGGAACGGAGTGTCTTAACACTAGGTTCCCTCTGCCTACCCTGCTGTGTGCGGGATACAGCGTGAAGCTGATAAAAAATAAATAATAATAATAAGTATAGGTTATTAATTAATGTCCTATTTGATAACATGTTTAAATTACGACTTTTCATGGATTAGTTATTTTTTCATATGTCACACGTTACATGTTTTAAACTAAAACTATCTAAATTCAAAATATCTACATTTAAATTGATTGTAATTATATTGATTACATCACTAAAAAGTTACAGAACGTTACTAATAAAATAAATTTAACAGTTAAAGAAGTTAATCCACGTAGTATATTCCACGTGCTTGTCATTCATAATTTGAGGTTAATATCACTTACGACTACGCAAGGTAAATACAGAATGATGAACCACTCTTGACATTACTAAAAGGTTGTTTCTGCATGGTAAATTTACAGCGCTTGCAGATATATATATATATATATATATATATATATATATATATATATATATATATATATATATATATATATATATATATATATATATATATACACATACATACATACACAATTATACATGTTTATATAGTTATTAATTTGTAATACAATTACTCATGAGAGAGGTCAGTCGTGGCGCAGGGGCACAAGGTGTGACTGTAAAATCGACTGGTTGTGGGTTCGATCCCCCGATAGGAAATAATATATTTTCATTTCTTCGCTCTGGTGTCAAGGCAAAGCGCGGCGTTGAGTTCCGACACCCAACATGCAATGCCTACAGAAATCGGCGGAAGGTGAGGAACACAGTGTCTTAACACTAGGTTCCTTCTGCCTACCATGCTGAGTGAGGGATACAGCGTGAAACATGATTTGAATTACTGATTATAATTTACTCTACTAAATAAAAACTTTAGGAAGATTTTGCCATCATATCTTTATAGTATCTATTCAGTGGTCATATTATATTTCAAATCTGTAAATATATATGTAAGTAAGCGTAGAGCGTGAACAAAAGACCAATTTCATAAAATAACCAACAACGTATGTCAATATTTCTAAAAAATTGAACTCAGGTGAGGTTTCATTTACGTTAACGTGTCAGACATACGCCAGAAATTAATTATGACATTGGTGCTAACTAACGCTTGAGTTTCTAAGTCGTAACCTACCTACTTGGAGCCAAATTATTTTCTTTCTGCTTTCAGATGTTTATTGTTATTATAATATATAATAACGTATTAATATATTGACAATCGTCTAGGTTCCGATATGCATCGGAACTTAGACCTTAGAGTAGAAAGCTAGCACCTAATCTACAGAATATTATTAATAATTTTTAATTAAATTCTAAAAGAAAGTAACATTATAATTTTTCATATGATTCATATTTCTGTTGATGTTTTTAACAATACGTGATAGTGGGTTATATTATTTTAGTTAAAACTAAAAGGAAGCCAAAATTCTCTTTGTGTTTTTTTGGTGATATTTTTATACATATGATGTCGAAAGAGATAAAATTTTAACTTATATAAACAGTTAATTGTTTCATATTTTTGGTATAATTGGAATGCCGTGTCGAAATTTATTCCATTAAGATAGAGTAGAGGTATAACTGAGGTAAAGTTAGATTACTGATGTCATAATTGGCATCCAACTAATAGTATTATACGGCGTGCAGGTATTAATGATAAGGATGTATAAAATAAAAAAAAGTTCTAAGTAAAAATGTATAAATAAACTCGATATGGATTGGTAGGTAAGTGATAAAAAGTCGACTGAATCGTTTAGGACGCAGAGCGAGAGGCTGTGCTGCCTCACCCGCCGCGCCTCTGAGACTTTAATGATGAGTTTTTGTTGATCTGCGGTCCCAGCCAAGAGATGTAAGCGGATATGTAACACATGCATATTTATTTTAATAATGAAATATATTATTTAAAATAAAATGGATAAATATAAAATATATATTACATTAAATAGATTATTTTTTAATTTATAGATTTTTTCTATATTATTCTGGGTTTTAATATGAGAGATCTATTTGCGTATAACTTGAGGCGTGGTCCAGCAACAGCCCCCCGCTTCCCAACGGAGTCTTATTTTATTGCTCCGCACTCGCCGCAGCGAGCCCTCAAATTGAGTTTACTATCGGTTGCCTTCTCGGCCAGATCATTATTTAATGTAATTATTTAGTCTGTAAACTGCTTTTTTAGAAATCATAAACGTTATATAAATTTCGGTTTTATAATTCGGTTTTTGGAAACTATAATCTATGGATAACAAGTTAGTTGTTTATTGCAATTTAGCAATTTATATGCCTAATGAGGACTAAAATCATTACTTATAAATATTGAATAATGCGAGGTGTAAAAACTTGAACAAAAGACATCAACGCGCTCGATTTATTCCCGAAACTATCTGCAAGTTGCTACATTCGTATTTTTTGGTTTAAGCTAATATTTACAATAAAGATTGTATAAATATAAAACATATATTATATGATTCTATCATGCAATATAAAAAAAAGAACCCATTTTAAAAGTATACGAGAGTTGATACTGACCGTGTGGGTAAACACAAAGTTCAGTGTGTCCTTTAAAAATTAACGATCATCCTTTCTACCTGATACCGCTGTCCGAGTGCAAATAAAAAAAACGGTTTCCCTCACGTAAAGGGTTCATTTCCCATCACATGCTTGTAGCTAAACACACATGCACATAAACACACACGTACATATACACGCACACACTATTAAGCACATATTGTAGGCAGCGAAGCGGCAGCGTCCGACAGATATCTCTACGGGGGATAAAATTTCTTTGGAACGTTAGAATAGTATGGATTAGCTTTAAATTTAATGTTAATTTATAATTTTATTTCGGTTTATTTTTATAATTTTTAGGTAAAGTATAATATTGTACATATATCAAGAGAAATATTAAAATTAATATGCCATTTAATAAACCTACAAATTGCTATTGCTACTTGCTGCATATATTTTATATTTGTTATATTAAAGTATAATTAATTATTACTATGGCATGTTACTAAACAAACAGACTGCAAGCTTGTTAAATTATAAAGTAGTACTTACTGGAAATATATTAATATTATTATAACCATGTAGGTACTTACAAAAAATTATAAATATATACATAAATAATTATTCCCTTAAAATATTTTTAATTCTACATAATGAAAATCGTGTTTAATAAGAACCGCACAAGAACAACATATCCATTTTATTATCTTATATCGAAGCCTGGGATTGTAAGGCATCACCATTTTATAAAGGAGCCTCTTTTGAGAATACGTTTGAAATTCATTTTTATGTTATACTACACTACGTTTCAAATTGCGTGAGCTTTAGCCAAACCTTATTAATTATTCATAGCGATATGCAACCTTTTTTATGTTTAGGTATCTCTCTGTGGTCAGAATCTCATGATAATCGGCGCCTTAGATTTTAATCCATTTGTCTATTATTTTATATAACTTCATGCAATTTTTATAGAAAATAATTATTTACACACTTGGTAGTTTAGCATTTAAAATATTACAGTTATTTAAATTTTATAAACGTTAATTAATCTCTCACTTTTACAGTTTTATTGAATTTCCCACACGATTAAAAAACAGAAACTTTCCTTGATAGTTGTAAAAATTGTAGGATTTCCTTAACCAAACATATTTTTTATTATCAAGCAGTGGGTACTATCCTTATATTCACTATTTTATTGTGCTTTAAATGACAGCGTGAGCTATTAAAGCAAAATATACTTAAGAATTACATTAATTACATGTATAGGCCCTGTTGCCATTATAATGTGTTGCGCTACGTTTGGTAGAAATAGTATGCTAGAGATCTAGATTCCAACGTAAGATCCAGATATAGTATCAATTTTTAGGCTTTTGTGGACTTCACAATGTTTAAAACCCTATAACAGCATTAAAAATTAAATAAATTTACAGTGTTAAACATACAATACAATAAATATACAACAAAAATTGCTATAATATTATTTCATAATTTTTTCATACCCTTAATCAAATGTTTTATTTTTTGCTTGGGCGAAAAGTGAATCCATTTTAAAGTATGAATTTCAATATACTGCGCGAGATACTAATCCATATAAGAGATTAAATGCTTCATATATAATTAACATGTTTTTGTATAAATAAATTTCTTAATAATAATAATATCTACTTAGTTCAACTACAGTCCTACATGGAATCGCTTTATTTAAAGCTTCAGAAGTATATTTTTTTCAATTATTATGTTTTACAAATATTTAATTATTTCATAAATAAAATATGTATATGCTATGTTAAACAGTAACTTGTCAGATACTTTATAGCTTATTAAGAAAAATAATCTTACACAGGATATTTTGCTGTACGAGGAAGAGTATTTTTTTCTATTTATTATAATTTTGTTATTTTGTAATATCACTTAATATTTCAAAATCATTAACCAACTTTGCATAGATAGGTATCTGTAATCATTGAATCGTAAAATCGGAGAAACTGTTTATTCATCGCATTGACATGACCGCACACTTGTAAACGTGTCAGAGTGTGAGTCTTGTGTATGTATATCGTGCTTATTAGTAAGAAGAAGACAGAGAATACAGACGTAACGTGTGAGACTGAGACAAACTGTCGTCAACAAGGCTAGCTTAGCCATGTACATAAGTTTATTATAAAATTATGAATGTTCAATTTTATAATTCGATTCGATATATTTACTGCACAACATTTTAATATTGAGTTCATTCGTTTTTACTCACATAATATGTTTATATACACAGTTAGGAAGCTTATGTTGCTAAAACTGACTATCGATAAATATTTTAATATCTGTCTTCTTTATTTTTCATAATTTTCCATAGTGAAGTAATGACGGATAGAAGTTGTGGTATGTTTAAAATATTTTTTTCCTTATTCTTTACTAAATTAAATTCCTTCCATGTTAATTTAACGATAACGAAATAAGGAATAGTGAGATAAGAGACAAATGATTCATATTTAGTCGCTCACAAAAGATTGGTTTCTTAACGATTAAGCAATATTATTAGCATTTGGTTCGTGGTTTTTGTTAATATACTTTGAATTGATTATAGAATGATTTGAAATTCAAATTATAGTAAACTTCTTGATGAAGATAAACATTTTTATGTTATACAACGATGTAATCTATTATCAGTTTTTTATATTTTACCGGAGAGGGTAAAAAAGATTTTACTTTTAAAATAAACAATTTATTTTATTTTTTATTATTTGACATCGTCTATAATTGATTAATGACGTTTTACATTTTAAATCAAAGCACGTATAGGTGTGTATGAAATTATTCATAATACATAAATATCTATGATAAATATGGTGTTTAATTTATAGCAGAATTAACTTCTAGATTTATATTGATTTAATTAAGGATATTGCAAAATTACAGTACGAAACTATGTACATGTACTTCAAATGTCAAAATTTTATAGTTACGTATCTATATATACCTATCATTTAAAACATTCGCAAGGAAGCAAAAGGCAAATGTTTACAAAAATATTATATAAGTATAAGTAAACAGCATTCCGTTGTATGAAATAGTTCAGTTAATATATTAAATTTCAACCGTTTTAATAATACAAATGTAACTAAATGTACTTTAAATTTTTCGTTCGTATATTTACCGCATACCTATCTATAATAAAGTTTTTGTTTTTCAATAAAAAAAATATGAATGTTCTTTTCCTCTTTGTAATACATATACATAGATAAAAAAAATACGGTTAATAATTTTTGTGCATAAGGAAAGACACGTTTTAATGTACGTTTCTTATGTGAACTGCGTAATTTATGCGATATCGAAGGCGGTCGCTGGTGTCGTTACTCTGCACATTCACCAGTCTCGCAGGGTGCGTGGACGACTGGACGGGGGCCGAAAACGACGACATTGCGGCAAGGACTTACCGCCACAAGGGCGTGCCTCTCACTCACGTCGCACCGTGTTTTCGGATGCCAATGTAATTATTGCACTTAATCGAAACCAACAACCTACTGCAGTTGCAATAACAATACTTTAATTAATGCTTTAATTATTATTAAATCGATAAACGCATACAAATTTAGTTTTTCAAGACGGCTAGAAGCGAATATATTTTTATTTACTTCATTAAGTATAATATCGTAGTCTTTTTAATTGGTCGACTCACCCAGATGGTCAGGTTTGCGCTTGATAAAAATAACTCTAACCTTTTATTGTTTCGAATGAAGGATTTTGGTGTACGTGGGATAAGTTATATATCGGCATCTCATAATTATCTTACGATTTTTTATCGAACGCACTGCAACAGAATAAACAGTTTCTTGTAGTGCTCACTGGAAGAATTTACTGCTTATACTCATATTAAGAAAAAGTTCGTACGATATGGTATGTTTTTTTCGTGTCACAATAAGTGCCGAGCGCGCCACTGACTACATACAAGGAGTCGCAGTCCACCACGTCTGCTGTACTGCGATGTAAATGATCCCCTTGAATAATGTATCCCATTCTTGGTCAGCTCTTCTACTATCATATAAGGCACAATGCAATTAACCGTTATTTCGACTTCTTTCTATCTGCATAAACTTGCAATGAAACACGTTAATTACCAAAGCCGTTGTATGGTTAATTATTATTATTATTACCAGTATTAATACTCCATTAACAATTGTCGTTGTAAATGATTAATTAAATAATTATTAATATTTAGTTCTGTAATAATCTGTGTACAAGTACCTGAAAATATTAAGCACAGTGGGTTTTAAATAATTTCTTGCAAATAAATGAATAAATTCATATAATATATGAATAATAAGTATTCAAACTGTGAAATATTATATGACTAAAATATTAGCAAATTTAACAGTTATGTTTAAACAATGCATGTTCAAATAGATATTTATCATTTGATAGTTAATTTTAATACTTTTTTGATTATTTTCTATTCATTTATCGTTTCAAAGCTGGCAACAAGGAAAAAAATACAAGTAATATAAATAAAAATAATTAAATATGAATAGGATAAAAATATTTTGTATAAATTGCCGCCCATGTTGAGTGGTGAAACTCAACGCCGCGCTTTGTTTATATCTTTGAGTGGAAATCACACTTAAAACCACCCCACTTACAGTCACAACGACGGCTTCAATTTTCAATAGTTTTCACTTGTCAAACGAGAACTTAACCATTTACAAATTAACAAATTTAGCTAATATGTGTTTGGAATTATTATATTTTAATGTGATATAATTAGATTTTTTTTTTGATAGGGTACGTAAGGTTAAATAATATAATACAATATTTTACTATCATGGAATTACCAAATTAGCATGAATTAAACTACATAAATGAACTATAAAATTTATATTTCTGCAAAGTTTCTATTTACAAGTCAACTATGATCTCAGAATATTGCTATTTGCAGTAAGCGTGCGGCGTAACAGTTTATATTTTATACTAAACTAGAGGTAGATACCCTACGAGCTCTTTATCGAAGCCATTGCAGTCCTGTGCTCGAATATAATCAAATCGCATCATATAAATGAACGCCAAGACTTTGAACGACGTTATTACATAGTATATAGCACAAGACAGTTTCAAAAGAGGTTACAAATGATAATGAACTCTAGAATCACTTTGTGTGGTGTGAAATTTGCGTTATTGTGGTATTGTAGTACGCTAGCGGGTCACGACTGAGTCGCACGCGCGTTCGTGACCTTGCTTAGCGCGCCGAGGATAGGTCACACTCTTGTGGTGATGCGCATGCGCTCGCATATTAGACCAAACTTTAGACTTCGAGTCTGATGTTTACTAAATACTTTTTGTTAATTTTTTACCTGGACGTACACTTTATGTATACATATATACTTTAATTCTCTGTAAGTAGCATTTTTAAATAAAACGCAAAAGAAAATAATTTAATATATAATAAATTTATACCTTATAATGATATTTATAAGAATCACTTTTATTTGTATAATAAAGGGAAAAGTTTCTGAGGAATGAGAAATACCGCCATAACAGGGCGTTGCTGACTTTCTCTCGGAGACTCGCTCTTGGGCGCGGGCCTCAGTTACGAGTATCTTAGTCGAACCTTTAATAAAAGCATTCAATTAAAAATATAATATATAAAATATACTGTATAACTTTAAAAGTTATACGTACCTAGTTAATAAATTTTAACTCTTGATTACTGTAAAAGTTTGCGGGAACAATTTAAATAGTATTATTTATTCTATATGATATTTATTCTACATGATCTTATTCTTCATTACTATGCACAATATGTACAAAGGAATTGCAATTTGTATTATAGTAGACGTAAGCACTTATATTTTTTTACTTTAAAATATTACTTACACATTAGTAGTTTGTGAAGGTCCTATATTAGACATATAGTAGGTACTTATTTTTAGATATATTTTAGATTGTATATCAGTTGACTTTTAATAATTAGGCCAGGATCCCTACCTTTACCTTAAGGGCACATAGAACTAGTGCCAGGGCCCTTGATCCATCTTGTGGCTGCCCTGGGCAAGGTTTATATTATATTGCACGTAATATCTGCAAAACTGTAAGCATTTTTGATAAAAAAAA
>DWMY01000657.1:0-20983 GCA_018249775.1 Heliconius hecalesia formosus | reverse complement strand
CAAATATGGAAAACGTGATGCTATTCTATATTATTAATTATCTATTTCATACAAAATCTTAAAATTACTCATTCAAAAGAAATCACGCAAAAAATCCTTATTTAATTGGTACCTTATAAATGTTAAAGAAGATTATGTGTTTATAATGTATTTCAAAGGCAAAAAATTGAGACTTTTAAAAAGTTATAAATGACCTAATAAAATACATTCAATTTTATACCTTATATGTAAAGAATAAAGTCTATATTACCACAACGGAAATACAATTAAAATTACCCTAACATTTTAAGTAGGCTCAATGATATTGTGGTAAACACAAAAAGCACGTGTTTATTGTTAATAATGTATACGTAAATTACTTTTGGAAAAATAAATAAAGCTTTCATAATCACCTGGGATTTTTATTTTGAGCAAGTCGTCGTTCGCAATTTCTTTTTTTTATATCTGTGTTATATAATTAAAAATGTATTTTTTTGTTGTGTTTTATGACAAAATATAAAATAGTATATTCTATAGAGCAGGGGTTCCCAACCTTTTCTTGATCAAGGACCACTTTTATATCATTCTTGGTAGCATGGACCACTATACATGTAGGTATAGTAAAAATTAACTATAAAAATCAAACAGAAATTTAGCCTCACCATCCCCAGTCATAAAATTAAAATCGTTCGCGGACCATATTTAGGCTCCTGCGGACCACTGGTGGTCCGCGGACCACTGGTTGGGAACCAGTGCTATAGAAAAATCACGTATTCTTTTATAATTTTATAATACACGTATTCTTCAGAGGTTTTTATGTACCACGATGGCGGCTCTGTTTCTGTTAGTAATGTTGCATTTTCTTATGAAAATTAGTTATTGTGGTACACCTCTAATAGTTAGAAATATGGAATAGCGAACTTTTTTAGTAGATATTGATACGTTCTATAATACTGTAGAACATTGTTTTGTCCTATCATCAATAGTTTCCGCAGTGCACTCGATGACAGATTTTTTATAACATTTTTTTTCACACATTACATTACTTCCTTTTTATTACGGATTTCAATTTTTTTTTTAAATCTCATGTAGCCTATGTCGCTCAGTGAAGATGAAGCTTTCTAACTGTGAAAGAATTTTTGAAATTGTTCTGGTAGTTTTTGTGTGAAAATAATACAAACATACATACAAAAACATAAATGTTTCCTCTTTATAATATTAGTAGATATAAATATCCGATGTAGACTTCCGTCGCATTTCTATATGATCGAGAGACAGAAAACACATGAACCTTAGTTAGCTTTTAATTTTAAAGTATTATCTTATTATGTTATCTAAATATATAGATAAACCTATTGCAACATTGTGCGTCGAGTGGCGGAACTTAACACCGTTCTTTCTGTATCTGAAAGAAAAGAAAACATTCATATAGATCTTCGTGTTAAAAAGGCGCTGCGCCACTGCACCACGACGACCATATTCATAATGTACATATAAAAAAATATTATGATACAAAATTAAATGAAACAACGTTTTAATTACCTGCCGCCAGTAATGATCAATCTGTGAGCGCCAAAGGGGTCTCAATATCGATATGATAAAGCGTGACAACACTTTATTATGTTGCTACTCAGTTACGAATTGAGTGGACTAGTGATGGGAAATTATTTTATAGAATATATCGATGTTTTCTTACCTTCTTGTATTATAGGAAAGTTTCGACAATAAGTACTGTAACTTTTTTAATGTTTAGCCGGTCAGTTCCAGTTTTTCCTAGTATTAACGGTAAATGAAAGACAATCACTTATTAGTATATGTATATACCACTTTCCCATTAAAACGTAATACTTGCGGGGGGCGTAACTTAACATCACATTTTATCTTAAAAATCCTTAGATTGTGTCAGGAAAGTTTTTCTCTAGTCAAATTTTAATCTAGTTTTCCTGTGGCTGTGGAGTTTAGGAGGTTACATGGAATATACAAATATTCACTAAATGGACGATATATGGTCATCGCATCACTATTCACGTCAGGGGTTGCGAACCCTTCAACGCAGCTTAATTCCATAATTGAGGGTTAAATCGGTACAGACGGGCAGCTCATTTATTACACCACGTACTCCTCTCGCCGTTATCGCGATGACATTTCTATAGAAAACGATTTAGTACCGTGTGATTGAAAGATAAACATCTATTTTATATCTTTTGCTTATGTTTTGTTTTTGATTTTTGTATTTTTTTTTTGTGGTGGTATAGACGAAGTATAGATTCATTCATTTTTTTCTATTTATTTTTTTAATTGGACTTTACTCTCCACACTCTATCATAAAATGTTTGAAACATAAAAAAATAAAGATAAAAAATATCAAAAATGTCACTCATATTATTTATGGATATTCATAAGCCTTATATATACAGAATTGTTGATTATTCTAGATTATTTCAAATAAAATAAATTGAACTATCTAAGCATTCAGACAGCTTAAACAAACAGAGTACCTACTACATGTATTACATGTGTTATTTGAAACCCTTTTACAAGTCTAGACTTTACACTTAAAAATATATCTTTTCACATAGTAACGTATTTTTAAACATAAGTAATAATTTGAAATTTATATTATTGTATTATAGTGTTATTCCACACTAAGAATAAAAAAATATTTTTAGAAAACGTATAAAGTCCCCACTTTTGTAGACAGATTGTCTAAACAGTAGTTTCCCTCTGCCTACATTGCTAGATATAGCGTAAAGATAAAAGAAAGAATGCGAATAAGACAAAGGTTCTGATTTTTGAAAGAGATGAAGAAAGGACGGAATGCAAGATCAGTGTAAATGGTAAGATATTAGAACAGGTGAATGAAGTGATATACTTGGGAAGTATGTTTATTAGAGATGGAAGATACGAGATGGATGTGGAAAGGCGTATTGCTGCCGGTAACAAGGTTAATGGAGCCTTAGCTGCATTGATAAGACGGCGAAACGTCAGCACAGCTGCGCGTTTGGCCGTACACAATGCAGTTTTGGTACCGACTCTGTTATACGGCAGCTAAACGTGGGTATTACAGAAGAAGAATGAAAGAAAGATGAATGCTGTGGAGATGCGATCTCTTCGTAGGATATGCGGAGTCAGCTTAGCTGATCGAATCCCCAATGAAGAGATACACAGAATGGCAGGTACTAGCGAGGATGTCACGGTGAGAATGAAGAAGAACGTGCTCTTCTGGTTTGGGCACGTCGAACGAATGAGTGATGAAAGAATGACAAAAAAGATTTATGAAGGGAAAGTGAGTTATAAGAGAGATAGGGGGAGACCTCGGTTGACCTTTGAAAACACAGTATCAAAGATACTGGAGAAAGGTCACGTAAAAAGTATGAGGACCCCCCGAAGGGCATGTATGAAGAGGTTGATGACAGTGGACGAGGCGTAAGAGGTATGTAGAAACCGTAGCGTTTGCCGCTCCGTTCTCTCTGACTACCCCGCTAGGGATAGAGCGTAAAGCTAAGTAAAAAAGTATTGAAAAACTTTTCATTTATTTGAATGCGCTAAGAAGTATAAAATAAACTTTTCCTTTGAAATTTTTACTATCAACTTATAACGTTATTACACAATTTATATTATTAATAAAAGCAAGTAAATTAAATGATAACTTGACTTAAGCAAAAAAAAAACACGAACGTGAATACTTAAATAAAAAACACTTCTAATTTATTTTTTGTTTTAAGATCGTTCTTCAATAAGCAGCTTCTGATGATTTTACCGAACTTAAGGCTTAACTCAAGCGTAGCTAGTAGCTAAGAGTTAGGCCCTAAGTAATGGCACGGCCGACAGTTCTACCCTGCACCCTGGTGTACCGTGAAAGCCCAATACAATATAATATAAGGGTTGTGGGTTCGATTACCACTCGAAGAAGTTAATAATTTATTTATATTTATTTTTTCGTTCTGGTGTCGAGGCAAAGCGCGGTGTTGAGTTCTGCCACTCAGCACGCAATGCGTCCGGAATTCAGCTGAAAGCGGGGAACGGAATGTCTTAACACCAGTTCCCTCTGCATATCCAGCTATGTGCGCGATGTAGCGTGAAGCTTATATAATTTCGATTTTTTTAAATTTATTTTACCGACGCATTAGATTCGGTCTCAATAACATAATTGAAAACTTCAAAATTTCCAGTAGGTAGCTTTGGAGCAAGTTGAACTCACACTCATATTCTCGGCATATCCTTTCAGTTAATACAGTTATCAGTAGATAGTAAAACATAAAAACTTGTCCGCCATCTTTAGATGTCCGCCATATTGGATATAGAGTGACGTCATTTTGTTTTTGAATTATTCTCAGCAAACCCTTTCTTTGACACTCGTATCTTTAAATTGAATAAAATTTATTCGCCATCTTGAGTGACGTGCCATGTTGATGACGTCACACAACTATCATACATTGTCATCCAAACTAAGCATGCATACATAATTTCAGTTCAATCGTATAAAATATAAAAATAATTTTGAAACATAGTTTCAAGTTCAGTTTACGGTCATACTCATGTGGTCCTGCGCCATGAATGTCCTCATACCTCAGTACCTTTATATTACTTTATAAACTATTTAAGCTTCGAAATATAATTGAACAGTTGGAGCTATTATAAAAATGAATTTAGGTCATTAGGTTAGTTTAAAAACGTCTGCAACTACAGTAGATGGATATGTATATACATATATAGATACCTCCTTGATGTGGTAACATACTAGGGACTAATGTAGAAATTGCAATTTTGTAAAAATGTAGAGTTAAAATAATTAAAACAAATTTTTAGAGTAACACTAAATAACTATTTTATTACATAAGTAACATATTTTTTTAAATTATAATTTACTCTCACATTTCTTTGCTATCGATTTTAAATTGTTTTAAATCCATATTTTTTCATTAAAAAAAGAATAAACATGACAGACAAACCCAAATATATAACTAGTACCATTATATACCAACATAAACAACAAACCAACATAACCCACACAATACAACCGAATCAACTAGCAACTATTATTTTACAACACAATTACAAAATAAACATAAACCGCAACGTTTTAAACGTTAATGTTACAAATGAACGGTTATTTCAATCACAGCTTTAATTCCGCCCGCCCTTAAACAAGCTGGGCTCGTCCAATCGATAAGTTTGGGCGGTAAGGGGTGTTTCCGGTAAATAAAGTTATGGGGGGTTCCCCATTGGTTGATTTTACTAAGGGGCGTGGTCGGTTGGGGTGGATTTTATTGGTTGTGGAGCTTCGTCAGTGCCGGCCTGTCAGTCGTACTGTGGTGTTGACTTTTAAGTTGGTTCGGTTATGTTTTGATTTGTTACGAAAGGTGAGTGCTTTTTTTTTGTATTTTGGATTTTATAATGGTTTTGTTTTAGTAGTGGTCGTTATGTAAATGGTTGTGTGGGTTCATTTTGTAGTTAAAATTAGTGGGGGTCGTTGAAATTTGTAATATTTGTTTTTTTTTTTAGAATTGTAAGTATATTTTTTTTATTTTTAGATATATATTTTTTAAATTATCTCTTATATATAACATCGATTGAGGCAAATAAATATAAGCGAAGAGGAAGAGGAATGTTGATGTCAAAAAATTAAACTCTGAAAATGAAACTTTCTGTAGATAGATATTTAAAAAATATTTATATTATTTTTTTTATGAACAATATTTCTTTAAAATTCAGTACAATAAAGATTTAGTAAAATTTAATTTCAAATATTCATTATCAAATAACAGCCGTCGGCTCTACTTTCACAATTATATTATAATAGTAAAATATAAATCTTTTAGTTTACTTAACACCTATACACAATTTAAATAGTTCACAAATATTTACAATTTATGAATTTTTAATAACATTTTTTAATATTTATTGTATGTTTTATATTATTATATTGTTCTCGTGTAACCATAATAAATTGTTGTGTTATACATTTTTGACTAACCTCTCTTATTTTTGTAAGTCAGTTAAGTAAGTCCTAAAAAAGCTTGCAATAATTGGGTACTTAGGCTTTAGCGGCTAATGGTCGTGTTCGTCGTGCGTGATTTTTTTTATAGAGTCGATTTGCGAATATAAATTTACAGTAAACCCTTACAGGTATTAGTATAATTAACATAATGCAAGTATAAATACCTAAAACTTTATATAATTGAATATTTACCAAAATTATTTCTTTGTTTTCACGCTGTATCCCGTACATATCAGGGTAGGCAGAGGGAACCTAGTGTTAAGACACTCCGTTCCCCACTTTCCGCCGAGTTCTGGAGGCTTTGCCTTGCCTGGACACGAGAGCGAAGAAATGAAAACATACTTATTTAGAAAACGTATAAAAATTTGAACGCAGCGGGACTCGAACCCGCGCCTCCTGGAAACCGACCAGGCGCTCTGACCACTAAGCCATGCGTTCTAAGTGTGGAATAACACTTTAAAAAATGTTTAAAAATGAAAACATATATGTAAATAAATATTTCATTTCTAGATTATCATAATCTTCCTGTTGGTTCACAAAAAAAAAATTGTAACGTAGGTACTCTACAGCTTATACCCTAAAGAATTTACATTGAATACTACAGGATAATATTTTATTAGAATATTATCAATTTATTAATATAAATTAAAACTTGTTTTGAACTATAAAATAATGTTAGGTGTTAAAAACTTGAAATTATCATTAAATTATAAAATATAACTATTAATACGGGTAAAATTATACAAAAGCATACCCAACGGTCGTCTGGTGCAGTGACACAGCAAGTGTGAATTCAATTTTCACTTCTCGATTTTCACCAGGCAGACACAGCACGGCGATCAGTTCCACCAACAATAATGTTCCAAAAAGTTCGGCGGAAGGTTGGGAACGGACTGTACTAGATCTGTACTAGGTAACCCTCTGTCTTAAGTGATATATGCGAGATACTGCGTGAATCCAAATAAATCCAAACCAAATTAATATAAGCTCCATATTTAATGTCCTTGTCTAACTTTTGATCCCACTCGAGGATATATTCGCTCTGGTGTCAAAGCGCGGCGTTGAGTTCCGCCCCTCAACACGCAATGTCTCCAGAATTCGGCGGGGAAAATGGGGAACGGCGTGTCTCAACACAGAGTTCCTTATACCAACCCTGCTGTGTGCGGGATACAGCGTGAAGCAGCAATTTAATTTTTTTTCTAATCTAACATCCTAGTTCCAAAATCCTGTTCATTACCTAGTAGGTACATTGATATCGCGAAATGAATTTAATGCTACAATAATGTATTCTCCGCGAACCCACCCTTATTTGTTTTTCAATCAAAGAGCCCGAGGGAGCACCCTGTATAAACAACACCGGGAACAGCGGTATGTATATTTAACGAGGCTTGCAAATTAAATCTTCAGTTCATCTCTTGTCCTATGGAATTTGTCTTTGTTTTGTGTATTCATTATTCATGGTATAATTTTTTTTTTCAATAATAGCATCACCCTGTATTTAGCGGGGTGGGCGGAGGGAATTCAGTGTTAATATTCCGTTTCTCATTTTCGGTCCTGTTTTTGAGTGCGTGTTGAGTGACGGAAATCAACGCCGCGCTTTGCCTTGTTACCAGAGCGCGCAAAATTTAAATATTTTATTCCCTCGAGCGGTAATCGAATCTGCAATGGTCACGCCTACAGTAACACGCTGTGTTGTAGGAGCAGCGTCGACAAACACGGCCAAAGTCAACCGTTTTTTTTCATTTTAATATCAGTTATGAACAAATCGTTTCTTATTATATATTTACTTAATTCTTACAGCGTATGTATTAGAGATATTGATTGGGTAATGTAACTCAACGTCTTTGCTTAATCAAATCGAGTCTCTTTTAATGCGAGGCGTAGGTTTTTTTAGTGATAAAATATTTGATTTTTTAGCTTTTCATTAGCTTTTTATAATTCTTTTTAACAATTTAAAAATATTCCTTAACAGTAAAAATAATTTAATTTAATTTATAAATTTAATTATTTTTAGGCTCTATCTCGCTTATAACAGTGTATGTAGAGGGAACCTAGTGATGAAACACTTCGTTATCCATTTTTTTGAGATATTTCGTGTTGCGGTGACGGACGGACGGACACACAATACGGCATATTGTCTTGTAACTAGGAAGTTTTTATTTGGAGAAATGTTTTTTTTATTCTCTCCAGCGTAAATCGAACCTACATTCGTTGCGTTTGTATTTAGATGCAGTGTCTGCGGCAAGTCGATCTAAATACTAAATATAATTTATTCTCTTGCATAATAGAAACGTTTTCTCCTTTGTTTTGTACAAATGTGAATATTGACCCCAATTCCATACAATACAATTCCCTTGATAAGACAGCGTTCAGAGTTAAAATGGGTTATTTAAAAAAGTTTTTTTTTCACAGTTCACTTTCTTTTTTTTTTGTTAATAAAATAATGTGTAATTCTTTTTGATATTTTATCTAGGGGAGATGTAAGATTCTGGATATATCGAAGTAATTGTGGCATATCATAAAATTTCATATCTACTCGGGATAATTAAAATATTTCACTATCACTATTTGATAAGACGATATACGGTGCTGAGACGTATATACCAGTGTCTCGAAAATAAGAAAAATGTGGAATTCAGAGTGTCTTAATATTATATTTTTTCTTTGGATGGTAACTTGTTCTAGGTTCACGCTGTTAACCCAATATGTGGATAGGCAGAGTGTACCTAGTGTTAAGTCACTACATTCACCATTAGTAGATAAAATTTCGTTGTGACTACTAACTATTCCCCTAAGGGCAAAAATTGCAATTGCAAGAGACTTACTAGTAAACAGCTTCACGCTGTATCCCGCACACTGCAGGGTAGGCAGAGGGAGCCTAGTGTAAGACACTCCGTTCCCCACTTTCTGCCGAATTCTGAAGGCATTGCGAGTTAAGTGGCAGAACTCAACGCCGCGCTTTGCCTCGACACCAGAGCGAAGAAATGGAAATATAAATTTAAGTATATATTTCATCTCCTCCATTAAAGATCGAACCCACAACCAGTCGGTTTTACAGTCACACTTTGGCCCATGCGTTACGGCTGGTAAACAGCTACCTCATTATACTCTCCACATTTCTCCACTTCCATACGTAAAAAACAATATAATAACATAATTTCCAATTCAACTTTTGTATATAGTAGTAATAAAAACGACTCGTCTCGAAGTAATTTATGGAAAATCAACTTAGAATGTCATTCCGGAGGCAGGCGGCTATTCAATTACTTTTGTAAGCAAATTGCCATATTTGCATGTTTATGATTTTTATTATATTTAGACTCGTTGCTTAGTTAAACTTTCTTTTGTACTAGAATTTGACTTTTCTCATCACTTTATTTAAATTATATTGGTCTGTTTTGTAGTTTATTGTGGATGTGTATTTTTGGAGGGTATTTTTATTTCTTTTTTAAATTTCTTTTTTACACTAAGGTTTGAAGAATGTTTTAGAAAACGGATTATGAAATTTAAACATTTTTAAAAATATATATATTACTGGTAGTACCGGTACCGGTGTAGTACCGGTGGATAGCGAAATTTGATGTTTTTTTAATAAAGTTATATGTATAATTCGTTAGGCATCTTAGGTAAATTATGTTTTTACGGTTCACTAGGTTAGTTGAGATGGTTAAAGTTAAATTATTCTTCAGACTTAGTGATTCATTTTAAGCAGATCATTGTGTTTCATATTTTATCATTATATTATTTCGGAAACATAATTTTACATATTATATTTTTAATTTTAATTTTTTTTTTCAAAATTTTTTTTATTTTTTTTTAGCTTCACGCTGAATCTTGCATACAGCAATGGGTATATGAGTACGAAGTGGTAGGTACCTACGAATAGTGATAAACGTAGTAGTTTAACATTACTCGTAAATTTCCTCTGCTTACCAATATAGGTACTCGCCGCCTAATTTGCGAGTTAAATGGCAGAACTAAACGCCGCGCTATGTCTCATTATCAGAGCGACATTTAACTCGACATTTAACTTAACATTAAATTACATCACATCAATTAACTAACTAAAAATGAATAATAAAACAAATACAAATTAAATCTAATTCAAAGCTACGTAGAAACAGATTAATTTATAAAACCAACAATAGATATCTGCTATGGGATTAGTTAAAAATTCAATTGTGCGAAAAATTCGACGAGAGACCGTCTGTCAACATCGCGCGACGGGTCGAGGGGGCGCGCCAACGACACGGTCGTATATGTAAAACAAGAAGAGAGAAGAGAAGAATGGTCCAAGCTTAATTCGACATAATGCATCTGTATTCTGTGTATTTTTGAATGGAAACCTAAAATTTTCTTTTGTTTAATGGATTGGATTAAAAATAATGCAATTTTAAATGGACTAAATTCATAAATTTGAGGCCGTTGCGGAACAGATTAACTTCTAAATGTAAAGGCGATGTTAGTGGGATCTCTTTACACTTGATGACACGAATTATTTCATTTCCTCGATCTGGTAACGAGATCAAGCGCGGTGTTGAGTTCTGTCACTCGATACGCAATCTCCTGAAAATAGACGAAGGTTTTCTTAGCCCCCACAAGGTGTCTTAACACTAGATTTTCTCTGCCTACGCTGCTATGTGTGGGTGACACGGTGAAGTAAAATTCCCCTAATTGTACTTTCTTATTCCTTAAAAGTGAATATACAACTTATAATAAAATCGTATCGGATCGGTGTCAGTACATGGAAGATGTATAAGAAGAAATACTATGGTGGCATTTAATAACGTAATAGAACCAAAAATAATGATTTTTTTAAATTTTTGTCTGTTCGTCGACGCTTATCTCAAAAACGGCTTAACCTATTGAATTTTTCACTATTGAATCTTGGCAAGCTTTAAAGAATATTGTTTTATATTTATTTGTCTTGTAATTATTTTATTAATAGAATACGAAAGTAATGCAGATTAGTAAACAGTAGTTCAGTATATACTTATAAAGAATATAATATAATTATAAAGAAATATATTAGAAAAACAATTGAGAACTAAGACATGCGAGATACGAGTATACACACACACACACACACACACACACACACACACACACACACACACATAACGAGTAACAATTAGCAAAAGTTAACAAAACCGTTATATCTTTACAAAACTTGCCGAAACGTTCCTTCGAGCGTCGCTTAAATATTAATGACGAATTAACTCCGTTTTCGCAGACACCAATTAAGTGTACAGAGCCAGAGTAAATAAGGAGTGAATTAATTTTGTAGGTAAGTATCTACTTCTAGTCGAAATTTGTGCTTGCTTAAACATTTTCTATTCTATGGGGAGAGTTTTATTGTTTAACTAGCGATCCGCTCGCGGCTTCGCCCGCTACAATTACACATTTTTTTTTTACTAATCAGAATTACTTAAGTGTTTAAACGACATTATTATTTTAAAGACAGTATTAATTCAATGAATAGGAAAGTTTCAGCCAATTTAATAAATAAATTATTTTGTAGCTATTTTGTCAATTCATTTTTTTTATATTGTAATAACTTCCTAATTTACGGGACAATTGAAATAAAACAAACACTAAACCTTAAGGGAAATTTTCCTAAATACAATTGTGACAGTCGATTCTGAAATCGTTCTTTGACAAAAAAAAATAAAAATCAGTAGGTACATTGAATCAGTACAATGACAGACAGCGATAAGTTACAATTTTATAATATATATTCAATTTCAAACATTACTTAATATAACATACAATTTATCATAAATTAAGGCCATCGTGGCGCAGCGGAACGGACATTTACTTTAAACTAGATTATAGTTACCAATATCCACACAAAGTAAGACAAAATTCGGTGTTGAATTCCGCTACCGAACAGTAAATGTTTCAAATTTGTGTTGTTTATCAATCCCTATCTTATCTCCACGCTATCTCTCATCTCTCTATCCTGCTAAACGTAAAAGCATGAAAGTGTGAAAAATAAATTTACTCAAACAATGCAAAATTCAATAAATCTCATCCCTAAACTATCTAACAAACATCGGAGCGTAACAATTGGAGGAGACACGAGCTGGTCTTATGTTAGCGATTAAATAGTATTTCGAATATAGTGGATCTCAAAGGAGCACTTCTATTGAATACGTCGAACGGATTTTAGTAGGTTTTGTAGGGCAACCATGAGTTTTGGATATTTTTGGGTTTTTTTTATCCAGTGAAGCGTGCAGCGTGAACGCTGTATCCCGTATATGACTTATCATATCAATTTTTTATTACTCTCAGTTGAATTGAACAAAAGTCATTTATACTAGTATATACCAAAATATATTTTATATATTTGCACATTGAGTTTTCATACAAAATTATACTTTATAATATATACTAATTACATTTTTATCGAATAACCGTTTATTCAAAACAAAAGATGAGAGAGAAGAGAGATCTTAGCTTAAAATTATCTTATCTTAAAATCAACAAATACACCGAAAAATATACCGAATGAATAGAAGCCAAGAATAAATAACGGGTAATATTTCATATTTTAATTTCTTCGTCCTGGTAACGAAGCAAAGAGTGGTGTTGAATTCCACCACTCAACGCGCTCAATGCTCAATGCTCGATGCTTCGAGAATTTGGCGGAAATTTTTGGCGTGTCTGAATAATAACGTTGCGTCTTAGTTTCCCAGGTTCCCTCTACTTACCCTACGTACGGGGTGCAGCGTAAAGCTAGAAAAAGAAAAACAATCGTTAGACTTCGTCGACAATCGTCTTCCTCATGACAAATGTTAGACTTATATTAATTTACCCAAAATTGTATTAAAGCTTACCTACCTGCTACCGTATGTCAATTATGCCATTTTTTTTCGTGTAATTTAATTTGTACAATTTACCTTATAACATTTCCATTCAATACTTACCCTATAGCTACCCTACTCAATAGTCGATACCGGCAATGCCCCCTTAGTTACGGATTATCCGCAGAAGTGCACAGTGTGTTGTCAATGCGGTTGTATTTATTTGTTATTTGGACACTGCAATGGTTAGGCGCGAGCAAATACTTTTGTAAACATTAAATTGTCTCTATTTTGTGCTATTTCGTTGCTTTTTAAGGTTTTTTGATATATAGTAGGATAGGTTAAGAGAACATAGTGTTTAGACACTACTCAGCGTCAACAGTCAGTTAGTTCAACAGTCTACGCCAAATTTTAGGGCGTTTCCGTTTGAGTAACGTAATTAAAGTGGAGAAATAATTTTAATATGATTTTTACCATAATGGTATCGAACCTATAACATTTGCGTGGTCTGTTAAACACTGACCCACTGTAGCGCCGTCCAATGGTCCAATGGACATGGCCCCAACGAATAATAAATAAGAAATCAACTAATAATAAATTAGAAATCAACGCTGTATCTCGCACAAAGCAGGGTAGGCAGAGGGAACTTAGAGTTAAGACACTCCGTTCCCTACTTTCCGCCGTGTTCTGGAGGCATAGCGTGTCGAGTGGTGGAACTTAACGCCGCGCTTTGCCTCGACACCAGAGCGAAGGAATGAAAATATGAATGTAAATAAATATTTTATTTTCTCGAGTGTGGATCGAACCCACAAACAGTCGATTTTACAGTCACACTTTGTGCATCTGCGCCACGACTGGTCTTATTAGTATAAATAAAGATTTTCCTTTTTGATTTTCAAATGAACCATTTAAATTCTAAGGATTTTTATCGACATAACGATATAAATAGAATATTTAGTCAATCGTTAGTGAGATGAGCATAAAAGAGATTCGGTTTTCTGCGTTTTCCACCAATAAAAATAAAATAAATGTTAAATCTGCTCATATGTTTACAATATGACATGCTTACAAATATTATATTATATGTAGGTACATTTACATTTAAATAAAAGAAAAAGCCACATTTTAAGACAAGTGTATCGAATTTGCACTATCATAACATGTTATAAAATGAAAAGTAAAAGTAATCCGAAGCGTATCCTAAGGGCCCTCCAATACGATTAGTTCTACGACTACACATGCTCATCTTGGTGCTAGGGGGCTATCTCGGTACCATATGGCCACTGGGATTCGCTATCTCGTCGTCAGTTGTACCGTGAAATATAGTTTATTGTTCAAAAATGTGGTCGTATTTTGAATAATATTGAGAGAAAAAAAACGCCAAGTTCATTGTGTAACGATAGTGAATTTTATTGTCTTTTTATTTTTTTATGGTTAATAAAGGTGACTGTTTATATCTATTTGGTATGGTTTAATATGGCTGGCTTGGTTGCTTGAACTTTTATCAATTTGTAATGCTTAAAGAACTTGACTTCTCATTTATTTATTTATACAAACTGAAATTATACATAGAACGAAGGACTGTAATAAGAGCTTATATGTAGGTCCTTTCTGTCAAGAAATTAGCAGATATGTATCACTGATAGTAACATTACAACTGATATCTCTATCCGTCCTAATTACGTATGTACGTATATTACATATGTATATGTATATATGATAACTACTTAATTTAACCACATTAATTAAGTATTTAATTGTATTGTCTAACACTATAGTTTTAAATCATTTAATTATATTTTTTTTAGATTCAAGTTTTATCCTGCATATAGCAAGGTAGGCAGAGATGTCAAACACTTTGCCTTCGTTCAAATTCGGAAACGATGATATAACTATTATGTGCTTCTTGTAAACTTCAAATACGAAAAAGCCTATGAAAATATTGGAATCAATTATTTTCCATGAATTATCTTTCTAAAATAACGTACAAAACCAATCTACAAATAACAAAAGTTACAGTCAATAAAAAAATCACGCCATTGCAGCTAATTTCCATTCAGCAAAATAGTACGTAACGAAAGCAACATATGCAATCATTAATATAATGTAATGCCATTTAATGTAATCAATTTGAGCTTCTCCATACATTGGGGTGGCAAATTACCAGTCACACCCCTAATGATCGCTTCTGATTCTGTAGGGATGCTAACTTCGTATTGTGAATCATGTGTTGATATATTTTTTATTGTCGTATCGTGTTATCACAGGTTTAGTTTCTTTTTAGGATAATATTAGTATTAAAAATTTGGGTAACGCTTATATAAACGTATCACGACTTCAAGTTAATTCTGCTTATCGTTTTTCTTAATATATATTTTTTTGTATATAATATGTAATCAAGCCAAATTGTAGATTGAGAATTACAGTCAGGAAAGAGTTATAGTTTACGGCGCGGTTATAGATTAGATTCACATGCGGGTTCATATTTGAAAATGATTTTATAAAAATATAGTGATTTATCACTAACCTTTCCACGTTTTCAATTTAAGTGCAGGAGATACTTGTATGTGTGAAAATAAAAAAATAAATTATAGCCAACCCTTGAACTTAAAAACGATGAGCATCCCTCTGTTGATTTTTAACATTGGGGGCGACCAGAAAATATCAAGTGGTGATTTATTACAAACTGACATATTTTGTTAACTTTTAAATGATGTCTTTTTGAATGAGTGAGGGTGGTTGTAGTAAAATTTTTGTTTCTTTGTCCTAATCCTAATTACATCATTAATATTTAATGTAAGTATATAAGTTTAAAGTTTTTTTATATAAGTAAAAATTGTTATTATTTCAAAGATTAATATAGAACGATTTGTCGAGGATGTGGAGGAAAGTCTTTTGTATTTTATTCGTATCACAATCAGCTAATACAGATTTTTATGCCTATAATACTCACTTGCGTCATTTCTTTTCCCAAGATTATTAAATACATATATGTTTATCCTGTAAAAAATATTTCTTGCCATAAGATCTATTGTCTTTAAGAGCCAACCTATAACAAGGCCAACCTATTATCAGTTTAGTTTTAATTATATAAATTAATTTCTGAAATACTTTAGAGCAGTCCGCAACCGACGCATAATCATACTACCAAAAAATCGAACAAACTAATTGTAGTATCCAAAACAACATTCGATGAAAATACAACATTTATTCAGTTCAAAAATACAATCAATAACATAAACAGTTGACAAAACGTAAGGGTAATGCCCTCATAGCGGATACATTATTGCCCTTGCCCCAAATACGAATTGATATTCGATACACTAAATTCACACGCATTATTTGGCCAATGTCTTTGTTCCACCAGTTCTATGGCTCCATGGTTTATTGGTCGGTGAAATGTACCAGATTACTATAATGGCTTACTTTGTGTTAATGATGTATTGCTGAGTTACGTCAAATGGGCGTTATTAAGATATTATATTAAGATTTTTTTAATATTTCATTTCTAATATACTACTTTTTTATAATTTGATAATTGTTATTTTTATTATATTTTTCAGTAGTACATATTGTTAACTATTTAGTTATTGCTACATAATAACACTTAATTATTTGTACAGAATGGAGGCGACAAACTTGGCGCTGTCACCACGAGAGTCTCTAAAGCCTCGCTCTGAACATAAAGGGTTAGAAATGAGTAGTAAACCTAATCAAGTAAGCATATCTCATTATGATTTCTAATAATGTAAGCTATTTTTATATCATTTTATGAAAATGTTACATATTTGGTATCTGTGTAATTTTTTTTAAAATTTAAAATTTCAGTTGCTTTGTTTTAAAAGTGCAATAATTAAATTATACTTGTTTTTTACATTTTCATTTGTCACGATCTTTTATTAAATCACCATTATCAAGCCACTTTTAGGAGTTTTCAACCATATAATACTGGATAAAGATGTATGTATATATATTTTGAATTCCGACGTTTCAAAACCATTACAGCTATTCGTAACCACGAATCCACTTTACTCTAAGAGTAAATATTTAAGTTTCATAACAATTTGAAATAATAAGGAAATATCTAAACAAACACTGTTTGCTTACACCAGGTGGGAACTGTTCTGCTATACGGCGTACCAATAGTTTCTTTAGTCATCGAGGGTGTCGAACGTCTTTGTCTTGCCCAGATATCAAACACGCTACTCAAGCAATTCTCATACAATGAAATCCACAATCGTCGTGTCGCTTTAGGCATAACTTGCGTACAGTGCACTCCCGTGCAGCTGGAGATCCTCCGACGGGCCGGCGCTATGCCGGTGTCTTCAAGACGATGTGGTAAGAAAAAAAGTTATATTTAATAACTAGTATTTTTAGGATTTTCTTTTAATGTTTTTCCATATCAGTCACAAATATTTTCTATTGATGAATGTAATATATATGTATATTTTTAAGATTATTATTATATAATTTAGTCTCACACTGTGTCCTGTACATCGCCTTTTTACGCCCAAATTCGCGAGAAATCGCCCATTTAGAGGCGCGGCGGATCTAAACGCCGCACGGCTTTGTATTGCTATCAAAGAAAGTGAGATTTTTTTAAAAATAGTTCTTTATTTGATATAAACGCGAAAGACGACAAATTCTTCTGAACATACGCAATTCGCTAAAGCAATTTTCCCTCAACGGATTATCTACAGTTAAAGCTCTCCAATACATAATCACTTGTCTATTGACAGGTGAAGTATTTATTCTTAAATACGCTTTGCTTGTTTTCATTAAACTTTTCCAATGATTTTTCAAACAATACAGTCTAGAAAACAGAAGAAATTAAAACGTTAAATTGCCAAAAAAAATATTTAATACATCTTTTAAAAAAAGGCCAGTCGCAGCGGCACAAGCGTGTGACTATCAACGCGACGGGTTGAGGGTTCGATTCTCACTTGCTGAAATGGAATATTTTAATATTTTCATTTTCTCGCTCTTGTAACAAGGCTAAGGTCGGCGTTGGGTACCACCACTCAACACGCAAATCTTCCAGAATTCGGCGGAATATAGGAAACGGAAGTGTCTTAAGCGAAGGGAGTATGTTAAGACACTTCGTTCCCCGTTACAATACTTCTGTTCTCAATTCCCGTCGAATTCTAGACTTTATTTCTTCTATTGCTGCTTCCATTTCTATTAGGTATGATCACCCGACGGGAAGCGGAACGCCTTTGTAAATCGTTTCTAGGCGACAACGCCCCGCCGAGGCTGCCCGATGACTTCGCGTTTGCAGTACATCATGAGTGCGCTTGGGGGTGTAGGGGAGCTTTCTTACCCGCTAGGTAGGTATTGAAATATTGATTATATAATAATTTTGTATAAAAATAACATTATAGCAGGACTCGAACCTATTGGAGACTGTAAAAGAGATACAGGCTCAAATTGAGCTTGTTTTTCATTTGTTTAGATTTCAACCTGTATCCCGTACCTGAGGGAACCTAGTCTTAAGACATATGGTTTATTCACTTCCCGCCCAATATCCGCGACAATCAATCACGTTGTTTGTCCTGTTACCAGAGTGAGAAAATGATATTATATAAATATATAATTCATTCTTCAAATGGGAATCGAATTGTCGTGTTTACACTTTAGTGTTGTTCCTACAGCTGTACCATGATGGCCTCGGCAATTGTCATTTTGATTTTTTTTTACATAATTACTAAATATGTGGATTTCTTGTATTGTTGTATCTTGTATAGATTATACATGCTTCATAAATTTAAATACCATAAAATAATATGTGTTAAATGTAATGAACCTCATTAGTACATTTGTTATTTGTTTAATGTTTTAAAAAATTTTAGATCTTTTAGACATGGGATATTATCTTGTGGTCTGTGGTCACGAGTAGACCACTTCATTGTCTACAAGTGAACACGGACTTTCGAAACGTCGATTTTCCAAAAAAAATATAAAACTATATATACGCGATTAAACCAGTTAAAGGGTTTCATGTAAAATATATAAAAATCGCGAAAACTAAACATCTCATTATTATTTTCCTCTTCTTAGGTATAACTCATCTAGAGCGAAATGCATCAAATGCGCCTACTGTGGACTATTCTTTTCACCCAACAAATTCATATTCCATTCTCACCGCGTCGGTCCTGGTGACAAGTATGTACAGCCGGACGCAGCTAACTTCAACTCTTGGAGACGACACATGAAACTCAGTGGAAGCCCTCCCGTAGAGGTGATACATGCTTGGGAAGATGTCAAGGCTATGTTTAATGGAGGAACTAGGAAACGAATGCTTTCTGCGGCTAGGTAAGCGTGGACAGCTAGGCTACTAGGTATTACTGAAAGATCCTAATTGATAAAGTGTAACGTTTGATACAACCAAGTTCAATGAATTGTCTGTAAGCCTAATATTTTTTCCTAATATTTTATTGTATTGTTTTATTTCCTAATATTTTGAAGGTTCCACGAAAAGTCGTAGATTTTTGGAAAAATATTGCTTGTCGGTGGGTGGTATGGCTATTAAATTAATAAGTGTTTGGTCTAAGTAAATCTATTTGGATTAAAAAATGATATATCGATGATATGGTTTTAAGGCCCGTATTTATAAACTGCTCTCAACACCGGGATCGATTTTGAGATGCCTTTTAAATTCATAGATGATATAATTACACCTGAAGATCGATTTCAGAGTTGAGACTGATTTATAAATACGGACTAAAGTCTTATAAAAAGTATAAGCAAATAGAGATAAAATTATAATTTTTAGTTTACCCATCCTTTCACAAAGTTCGGTTTAAAATTGTGCCACAGAAGGGTACCAATTCGCAGGCCGGAAGTGGAATCTGAAGTGAAGCGGGCACCGGCCAGTCCTCCGTCACACACTCCTGTACCAAGACTGGCTGACTACGTGTGGGGAGCGAGGTTACCATTGCCTTACGCGTTACCATGGCTTAAACCTACACTGTGGTCTCCTGGTAAGGAACTTAGTTTTTTTTAGTCCCACATTTCTATATATAATTAGGATGAGAAAACTTAAGTAGAATGAGTGTTGAATACCAAAATTCATCTCTTAAAAAAACAAGATCAATAAAATAAGAGATTTAAATTGCATAGTAAAATTTTTATACGAATTTTGCGAAAAGTGGAGAAGTTAGCACTAGGTTCTTTATGTCTACGTTGCTTTGAAAATAACTATTAATTTTGTATAACATATGACATACATACAGTGGGTTACATCGAAATTATTGTCTTTTTAAAAAAAAGACTTTGGCCTTCCTTGAACTAGTTCCTGAGATTAACGTGCGTCAACCCCTACAAACTCATCGGATTTATAAGCTTTTATTAGTACACATAATATTGTCGTTCTTTTTTTCAATTAAGGTGCATTAACGGCGTTAAGCAGTGTTGGTGCGATTGAAGAGCCCCGCGCGTTCCGCCCGGTGCGTTCGCACAGATTGGAGTCGCCACAGCTGTCACCTGTTATATCACCAACGCGATCGCCAAATAGGTAAAGTGGGAAATTATGTTGCGAAGAATGTTGTTGTGTGACTGTAACGCGACGCTCGTGGGTTCGATCACCACTTGAAGGAATAAATTATTATTTGTTAATATTTTCATTTCTTTGCACGGCATGGCAAGGCCGTCACGCAGTGCTCTACTGTGCGCGGGATATAGCGTGAAGCTGATTTAACTTTTTTTAAATGAATCATTTTAGTAAATATTAATAACTTACATAACGTTACAAAAACCACTCGTCTTATATAATTTATAGCTCCCGAACACGTTCTATACCAATATTAGCCTGTTTCAGTGTTTTATAAAAACAAGTATTTTTACAGAATTTAGCAGAACGTGGGGAACCGAATATCTTAACACTACGTTCCCTCTGCCTGCCCTGCTGTGTTCGGGATACAGTGTGAAGCTGATTTAATGTTTAATAAGTATTTTTAGTTAACATTCCTAAAATTGAATAGGTCACCCACATCACCAAGGCGGTCGCGGTCTCCTCTCCGTTCTCCCGCAACGTCACCTCTACATTCACCGCTACGGTCCTCACCCGCGAGGTCTACGAAGAGCGATCGCGACAGTGATGAAAGTGTCGATATTGAGACAACTGAGGAAGATCATGCAAAGGACGTGGTGAGTAATTTTTTTTAGCTTAACACCTCCGTCTACCCTTTTATATGAGAGG
>DWMY01000656.1:0-21045 GCA_018249775.1 Heliconius hecalesia formosus | reverse complement strand
AATAATATAATAATAAATACAAGAGGAGAGGCAAATAGCATTATATTTTAATTAAGCGCTAAGTGAGGACGGCGGCGATACAAAGTGTTCTTTATAGGGCGTTACAAGTCATTAAAAGTAAGAAAATATCTGTTTCTAAAATACAGTAGGTGTTATTAAGTAACAGGAGTATATAACTGACATTTATTGAGTGTGTTTTGAAGGTTCCCAAGTTCAAAGAGTTTAAATTTATTCAAATTTTTATATACTTTAAAATATATATTCTTCGATCCTTAGTGTGATGGAATAATACTTTAAGAATGTTTTAAATATTTTATAAATCGCATTCTCTCTTGCTAAAGAAAATTCTAGTATTAGTTTTGTTAATTCTAGTGCGCACTATTATTGATGCCGTCGTGGCCCAGTGGCACAAGAGTAGGATTGTAAACGTGACGGTTGTGTTCGTTGTGTTCTATTTCCACTTGGGGAAATTAAATATTTAATATTGTCATTTCCTCACAGTAACGAGGCAAAGTACAGCGTAGAGTTCCACCACTCAACTTGCAATACCGAAAATAGGGAAAGGAGTGACTTAACATTAAGTTGCCAGATTCCATCTGTCAACCTTGTTATGTGCCTGAAGCTAAAAAAAAATAAAAAACTAACTCTACAGTAAGTATATAGTTGCTTAAACATAATATAATTAAAAAAATAAACCGACCGACCGAGGACTAAATTAGTATAAATAACAAGCAGCCAGTGAACTCAAAAGAAAAAAAAAATTGGTTCTACTACCTACCTATGTTTTCTTAATTTCTCTATATCTCTGAAACTACTGAAGCGATTTTAATTAATCTCGTACTGTTCCCAAAATTGAAGTATACTTAACATAAATTAAAAATAATCATCTCGATATGTCATTCAGTTTTAGAGAAATTTGTGGACAAACATAGAAACATACAAACATAAAAACACTACACTTACCAAATTCAGCACACGTGCTTGGAAGCATAAATGGATTATCGTACTCAAATATTATTCTTTTGAACCACCTTTTTTGTAAGTCAGTTTAAAAAATAGAAAGATTTTTGTATTCATTTAAGTGATAAGGACATAGTTACAGACATCGTTGCTTATTCTGTGAGTCGTGACGGACAGGCGTCGATCAGCGCATCTATCGGCCAGACTAATGACAGCGGGGAGGAGCTCCACGACGACGCTACGAAATGTTTATTTAGAGAGTTTCTTATTTAAAAAAAAAAGACTATCACCATTAGGATCACCTTATTGTCTGTTGGTTCATCTATTAAGACCATGTATCTCAAGGACATGTGGAGGCATCTAAGCTAAAATGATTATATATATATATACAGGTCTACAGGTCGTCAGTATGAAGCATTGACAAAGATGAAAATTAATAGGTATTTGTATAAAAAAATATTCATTATATACGTATTTTTTTTATTCATTTTGTACAAACTTTGTGCTTACGGCCGTAAACTTAAACTTAAGTTTGCCAACTTTTACAAGTTTCAATTCGCGTTGTCCTACAATCATAAAATCGTAGGTTGTCAAGCGAATCTGATCAAGTTGAGCGAGTCTGATTTGCCCTTTAGATATATTCTTTGTCATAGCATACCATCTATTAGCTTTCAGTAGATAATTAGCCGATACAAGCCGAACACAAGGGACACAAAATGGATTCGTTTCACAAATTTCACGCTTCTACACACTTAATTAACACAAAAAAGGCAGTCTTTATAACTTTGTGCCTTGACTTTTCCTATAAAACGTCAAAACATTTTTTTTGGATGCTATTTAGATTTAAAATGTATAATGATTGCAAAAATCTAAAATCTTGTTATATTATAATATATGTCCCGATTTCGTGATTCTTCAAAATGACATTTGTGTAAAATAAGGAAATAGTAGTGGGCGTTGGTTTTATTTTTATTGCCGAAAGAATTTTGACATGGCTTGTTACGAGAATATTACTTAGTCTTCAAAGCACTAACACAGCTTCCATGAGGCTCCAAGTTCTAATCCTAGCTGGATTAGAACTTGGAGCCTCATGGGAGCCTCGTTCAAATTTTTATATATTATCCAAAAATGTTTTTCAATCGTTAATGTGCTATAGCACTAAGGATATAAAATAATAATAATAATTTCCAATAAATATTAAATATAAACCACATAAAGTACGAGTATATAACTATTATATATTCAGTTTATCCTCTGTCCGCTAACTGTCTAACTTGCAGAGTACTCTGGATTTAGTACAGTCAGCTTGCAACGTCGCATTTAGAGATCACCAGTAATTTGAAACAACAAAAACTCTTGATACATTTAACTCCCACTGAGGTTTGTAATACTGGTTTATATAAATTTGGAACTTTATACAAGTTACGTTTATATATATATATATATATATATATATATATATATATATATATATATATATATATATATATATATATATATATATATATATATATATATATATATATATAGTATAGTAGGGGAGTTCTGGGGAAAAAATCCAGAGGCTTTGCCTAAGCCACTTTTCGCTTTTCCCTATCACGTAGAAACGTGCATAGACTCCAACGCCAATCACGTACCGGTAATGCTGACTCTCGGCA
Organism: Heliconius hecalesia formosus; assembly: GCA_018249775.1. NCBI lineage: Eukaryota > Metazoa > Arthropoda > Insecta > Lepidoptera > Nymphalidae > Heliconius > Heliconius hecalesia. The sequence continues at coordinate 18,427 of DWMY01000656.1, read as the reverse complement.
CCTCTGTATTGCACAAGGAACCTGGCAATAAACTTTATAACAAGTGCACTGACTGGAACTGCTTCCGAAAACTAATCTGTGAATATCTGGAAATGAAAGTAAGCCTAAAATCTATATCAGACATTGACATAGCAGTGCGCAAGTTAACAGTAGTCATTCAAGAAAGTTGTTGGAAGTCCACGCCTGAAGACAGTAATCGTCACCCGCAAAGTAAAACTTACTCTGATTGTATACGTCAGATGATATTAGAAAAAAGGAGATTACGTCGAGTATGGCATAATAGAAGACACACTAATGACAAAAGGGAACTGAACAAAGCAGCTCGAGATCTAAAAATATTAATTAACGAAGCAAATGACTCTGAGATGGATGGTTATTTAGAAGGCCTAACAGGGACAAAGGCTACCAATTATTCACTATGGAAAGCTTCCAAAAACCAGGATAGACCATTGTACCAAAAACCTCCGCTTCGTTCCTCTGGTGGCCAGTGGATTAGAACAAACTCTGACAAAGCTGAAGCTTTTGCAAAGCACCTTAGCCAAGTATTCACCCCCAACGGGGCACCATTGAATGCCTGCGAAATTGATATTGACGAGTTTCTAAATCAAGATCCAGAAATCAAAACATCTCTAGAACCACTAACTCCAAAAGAAGTGTATAGGAATTTAAAGCTGCTTAAGAATAATAAAGCTCCAGGATATGATCTAATTGACAAAAAGGTAATCGATGAATCACCTCGTAAAGTAATTGTGTACCTTACAATGGTATTCAATGCAATACTACGAATTGGGTACTTCCCAGACTTATGGAAGGTATCGAGCATCATAATGATTCAAAAACCTGGAAAGCCTATACACGAACTCACATCTTACAGGCCAATCAGTCTTCTGCCTATAATGTCAAAGCTTCTTGAAAAATCACTGCTCAACAGAATGATGACCATCATAAACGAAAAATCACTAATACCGGAGCACCAATTTGGTTTTAGAAGGGAACACGCGACTACTGAGCAAGTACATAGAGTGTGTAGGAAGATTAGAACATCCCTAGAAAAAAAAGAATATAGTTCATCGGTTTTTCTGGACATTCAACAAGCCTTTGGCAAAGTCTGGCACAAAGTCTACTGTACAAAATAAAGTTAATATTACCACACACTTTCTATGAAATTCTCAAATCATACTTATTTGATAGAATTTTCAGAGTAAGAGAAAATAACTGCTCCTCCAACTTCTACGAAATACCAGCTGGAGTACCCCAAGGGTCGGTACAGGACCCGTTTTGTACATGCTAATCTCATACGCCACAAAGCCCAGGAGTTACCGTGACAACATTTGCTGATGATACTGCCCTACTTACCGCTAACAAATGTCCAATGAAGGCCTCAAATATCCTTCAGAACAGCCTCAATAATAAAGTAAAAAATAAAGTAGTTGTCCGTATTTTTATCTGTGGACTTTAAAAAGTAAAATGGACAATTCCGTTCTTTCTTGTTCGGGTAAAAATTTCAATATAGGAATTACCAGACCTGCGGCAGAGTTTATATTTCGATACGGGTTACTTATATCTATTTTTTCTTTTAAAAAAAAAGGGCATCTTTCTCCACTTTAAAGGCTGGCAATGCATTTATAGCTCCACTGGTGATACATCATCGTCGTGAGTTGTTATTACTTACAATAGACAGCCTATTGTTGATTGCTTACACCCTTACGCTTCTCGTCCATAAAACAAATATAATATTTCATTTCTTTGCTCTGGTAACATAAACAGCGGCTTTGAGTTTCACTTCTCAACGACTGTTTAAGATGATTAATGACTTATTAAATCCAATAGTACTTTGAATTGTAATACAGCGATTTGGACACATCGAGAGAACCTTGACTTTCGAAATCATAGTATCAATGATACTGGAGGTAGGTAATACAAGAGTAATACTTATTTAGAAAACGTATAAAAATTTTAACGTAGCGGGACTCACACCCGCGCCTCCTGGATACCGACCAGGCGCCACCAAGCTATACGTTCTCATCAAGCTATGTCGAAATTTTTATACGCTTGTTACAACTTATTTATGTTGTATTCTAACAACTCTCTCTCTGTAGGGAGATTTTTACAAATTTTCGCTACCCAAAGATAATTACTAAGAATTATCATCTGGCAAGAGAGAATGCTATTTATTATTTTTTTTTACATTTTTAAAATGATATTCAACACTTAGGAAAGAAAAATACTTATTTAGAAAGTAAGTTGTAACAAGCGTATAAAAATTTCGACGTAGCTTGATGAGAACGTATGGCTTAACGATCAAAGCGCCTGGTCGGTATCCAGGAGGCGCGTGTTCGAGTTTACAGATAGATTAATTCGTAAGTTATAACAAAAACTATTTAGATACATTGTATGAAGCTCCCACTGCGTAGTTCCGTAACTACTACTAGCAGATAGTCGTGGTCATATAAATTAAAACTTTTGGCTGTGAAGTTAAATTGCATTTCCATTTATAACTACGAACTGACTTATAAAAAATAATTGGATTTACTTGAACTTACTTATACATTTGTACCTCTATATTGTATGACATATTATGTTTGCTACTTTTACATTATCATTGTCTTTGAGGTCGTCGTGGTGCAGGGGCACAAGGGTGTGATTATAACTCGACGGTTGTGGGTTGGATCCTGACTCGAGGGAATTAATTATTATTTATTAATATTTTCATCTCTTTGGCATCAAATCAAAAGCGTGGCGTTAAGTTTCGCCACTCAACACACATTGTCTTGAGAAATTCAGCAGAAAGTGGGGAACGAAATGTCCTAACACTATGAGAATATAGTGTTAGGACATTTCGTTTCCTCTACTTTGATGTGTGCGTAACACTATTAGCAACGACGATATTTTTTTATTTGTCTTCTCATTTGGGTGTAATTGACACTTTGCTGAATGTTTATATAAGAGTCATGGGCGAAAAGATTTTTTTTTATTGTAAAATATTAATTAGGTAACATTTTTTAAGAACAAGCTTTCTAATTTTTTTCATGGCATATTGTATTTAACAAATCAATTCCTTTCATTTGATACTCATATAAGGTGGGTTGTGCCATTTTAGATTAACAATAATGTTGATTGTATAGCTTACGAGATTTCACATTCACTACAACACTAACACTAAAATACAACAAATGATAACTAGTAGAGAGATGGGTGCACGGTGGGGAGAAAGGATTTTTTTCGTTTTTATTCTAATATAGAACAAATAGATTCTGGATTTAGTTAGAATTAGTTAATTAAAGACTGATTGTTGTTTTCGTAGATATATTTTGTAGTCTTAGTTTAAATAAGTTTTTTTATTATTTTAATTACAATTAATATCGTACAAAAACATCGTATTTTATTATCCTTCAACTGCCTTCTCAACTAAAGTATGTTATTTTATAAAAATGAACTTTATATATTTTTTTCGATATTTATTTATTTTTTTATATGTAAATCCTAAAAATATTCGTTAAATAATTTAATATAGCACTGTGTAATCTCGATCCTATTACAATTTGATATTATAATAATTAGGATTGTCTTTGGATCTTTTGTAACAAACAATTGTATCAATATTGCCTCGAGTGAGGATCGAACTCACAGTTCGATCCTCACTCGAGGCAATATTGACTTCCAGGGGATGTAAGCACGATTTATGTTACGTTCGATCGTGACTTCCCATAACATTTTCCCCACTTAGCTTAGACATACAACTCTAAGTGTAACAATCAAATATATGAATAATTGCACCCTTTATTAGATACTAATTATTGTAATTAATGTAAAAATAGTAGTATTTGTTTAAATAAAAATCACTCTTATTTTCCCACTTTGAGCAAGAGTCATCTCTTTAGTTACAAGTTCTTTTTTGGTTTTTCACTTTGGTTAGATTAGACCCTTAGAGATTCTCATTAAGAGACTCAGCAACCCACTTTCTGCCAAATTCTGGAGACATTGAGTGTTGAGTGGCTCTATGTTGCGCTTTGGCTCGTTACCAGAGTGAAGAAATGAAAATATTAAATATTTCAGTTTGTTTGCTTTTAGTTTGTTTATAAAATGGGTATCAAACCCACAACCGCTCGCGGTTAGTGTCGCACGCTTGTGCCACTGCGCTACGACTGGCCTCAAGCCTGGCCTTAGTTATAAGTTAGTTTTAGTAAAAGCATTTATAGTAAATATATGATTTGCGTATTTAATTATTACCTAAATAAGCATTGTCTTTCAGTAAAAATTACTATAAAATATTTACAAATGAAACTACAAATTCGTTGCCACATTTCCCCGCGTCGCGCTACATGTACCTGTCAAGGCCGACAGTGAAGCGCCGGACTCTACAAAATTTGTCACATCACCGCGGATTTCGCTGTTGAATGAACTAAAAAACCATTATATACTGATTTGACCTAATTGACTGAATGTCTCAAGAGGAGCTACAGGTGCGTTGAGGGCTATTTTATTATAGAGTTAGTAAAAATAATTCCCGTGAATGAGAGGGGTGTATATAAAGTACGGCCGTCGCTTTTTCGCTGCTCCATCGCCAGTGTGTGCTTTGTTACTTGTTATATACGTAATATATAGACTATATTATAGTTGATATTAACTAATATTGCACAATATTAAAAAAACATTATAATTTTTAATATCACATTTTGAGTCTGTCGTATCGCCGCGTGAGTATATGAGTATCAATGAATTTTTTAAACTCAACGCATCGATCTTGCGTGTTGAGCGGCGGAGTTCGACATCACGCCTTATCTTTTATCAAACCCACAACCGCACGTATGTGTCCCTGCGCCACAACGCGCGACTACCTAACATATAAATTAAGACATTTATTCAACAATAAATGTACAAGTTTCCACGAGTACTCAGCGAGCACCACCCCCACTCGAGAGGGCGCGTCGTCGTGATCTATAGTCACGTCAAAACTTTGCTAAATTAATTTATATTTGATATCTACAACAAACTAAACACAATATAATCTAACGCTTGGATTGTTGGTTCATCGTCGCTGTGGAACGAAAGGTTAACATGGTCGTGGAGACAAAGTATACTGTGAGTCAAAATATCAACTCGTCTTGATGTGATTGTGAATTGTCTGAAATGTGATTATTTTACTATTAACTGAAATGTTACTACCCTAATAAGTTAGACAAATAAATATAGAGACTGTCGTGGTGCAGCGGAACAGTGCGGGATTTTTTTCCATTTTATTGCTCTGGTAACAAATCTAAGCGCAGTGATAAGTTCCGCTTCTTACCACATAATGTGAGTTCCTTGAATTGCATCATTCTGGACAATGGCTTAAAATAGGTAAACCATGGAGGACAGAATGAGATATATACTCACTTTATATATCCTGCAAATTTTGGGTAGTGTGTAAATTTATTTTATGTTGAATAAGTTAAGAAACATCATCATATTACATTATTTTATCACAAATATTACGAAAAGAAAGGAAAAAGAAACAAAAAGAATGACATTAAATTAAATTAAAAATAAAGATAAAATCATAAATAACTTTTATGTTTTTTCATAAAACATTCCTCTTATATAGTTTTAATAAAGAAATGAATGGGTCCTTTCTTAGTAGCTCGTCCCCGTCTTCCTCTTGGTCCTCCTCCTCGCGGGCGACTGAGGCTATTCATTATACTTGTAAGTGAAGTCTTTGTCTCGAGTAATTTATTTACCTCCGTAATGTCTCTGGAATATATATTAGCTGTACGCGCGTCGCGGTCGCGGTCGCGCTTCATGTTCTTATATGAGAAATGAGTTTTAACTATTATTATTATAAGAATACAAGATAAGATAGTACCTGACGATGTGTTAGGTATCTACTACGTTTTCTACTAATTTTATCAATGTGGTAGAATTCTTCGTTTTTATGTTTATGCGTTTGAATTGAATTGTTTAGTCGATTTTAACCAACTGCGACTTTATCTGGGTGGAGTAAGTAGAGGGAACCTAGTATTAAGATATACCGTTTTCTACTTTTTGATATAATTGCATTGCGTGTTGAGTGGCGGAACCGAACGTCATTTTCCATCCATTTTTCTATGTTTGGCGTTGAGCTCCGTCATTGTCTTAACTCTGACTGGCTACTACACAGGAGTAGTCTTAACACTATGTCTCCTGTATGCCTACCTTAGCAAAGCTGCTAAACTAAACTAAAAGCTGCTGAACAGCAGTAGAAAGCCTTATTTTCAACACTACTCTATTACTAGATAGCCATCCCATAGCATAATAGCACAATCGACTATGTCGATGGCAGCAGCAATAAGTTATTTCCCGTTATATCCCGGAAGCACCAATAAAGCCTTAAACGCGCCCCGGATGGCGGGGATTACTCGCCGCCGATATATCACGGTACCTTTGATAGCATATTTAGCTTTACGTCGGCATTGAACGTGTGTACTCACCCATTGTTAGGCTTATTCACTTGCACACTGAGAGTTGTTAAGGAAATCTCATTTTATATATGTTTTTTTTTTATTATTTTAATAGGGAAACGTGACTAGTGATTGTATTATTATTATTTTTTTTATGGAAAAGACACGGCAAACGAACGTTCGGGTCACCTGATGGTAAGTGATTACCGCTGCAGTGGCACGTTTGCCTATAAACGCGACTGTTATAGAATCGATTCCCATTTAGGAAATACATTTTCATGAACTTTCTGCTGCCTTATCTATATGCAGGATACGGTGAAATTAAATGTTTTTCGATAACCAGTTTCTTTTCACAGAGTGTATAGCCACGAAGTATCCTTCTACAGCACATCTCTAAGATAAAAATATAGAAAAATCATTTATCAGGCGCAGTGAGGGCATTACTCCGTAATGACGTAAAATAGCATCACACGTACAGCGCAAGGCACTCCCAGACCTCCATTAAGTAAACTAGCACTAGAACATTGTTATAGTACTGGAATACCATCCGCTCTGCACTTTTAAAACCTATTATTTTCTTAACAAAATCTGTTCGAACCGAGTGAAATGTTTTTACCTATTTTAAAATTATATATTATTAAACCAATGAGGAATGTAATTATTGAAGCAATGTTACGTTTGTATATGTAGAAAACTGTTACGTATGGAAAAAAACTGTTACGTACGCATGTAAAAATGTACCATATATAACGCTGTGTTGAGGGCTGAGTAAGATACAATACGATGTGTACGGTATTCATTCTTGTTTGGGTAAATTAGGATATTTCTAAATATATTAAAATAATACGGCGTTGAATCCCCCCACTCAACACGCAATGATTCAAGAAAATAATAGGGAATGGAGTATCTTAATACTAGGTTCTCCCTGCCTACCTTGCTGTGTGCGGGATGCAGCGTGAAGCTGATTTGATTAATTTGATATTAATCATATCGAAGTAAAGAACGGCGTTAAGTTGCACCAGTTAACACGCAATGCCACGAGAAATAGGCGGAAAATTAAGAACGGAAGTAAGTAAGAAGTATCATAACACTAGGCTACCAGGTTCCCTCTGCATACTCTGCTATGTGCTGGATACGGCGTGAAGTTAAAAACTGTAGTCTGTCCCTGCAACGCTATGAGCATCAGCTCGATGAGTCCATAGAATACTAAGAAATTTATTTATAAGGACCAAGAGGTTTGACTTCACGACGGAATCATTTTCTGTATCCAAATCCAGTAAAAGCTTTAGGTTGTATTTACAAAAAAAAGTTTATTATATATTTTCTCAAGTACAAAACGCAACGATGTTAAATGACGCTTCATTTACAATTCAAAGATGCTTCAAAGGGATCCAAACAGAGTTTACTTTGAGACGTATCGAATTCACGTTTTTAACAAGATTTTGTTTTACAAACCACTCTATATATATGATGGGGAATGGTATAATTTAATAAATATTATTTTTCAAGTCCGTCGTGGTACAGTAGCACAGCGTCAGAATGTAAACAGGGTAGGCAGAGGGAACAGTAGTGCTAAAACACTCCGTTTCTCACTTTTCGGCCAATTTTCGAGATTTTGCATGATGAGAGTCGAAACTCAATGACGCGCTTTGTCTAGTAACCTAAGCGATGATAATGAAAATAATTCATACCCTGAGTGGGGAAAGAACCTACGAACTTCGCTTTTACAGTCTAACAATGTACCGCCGCGATATCTAGACTAGGTCTATTGTATCTAAACGTCACCTATGTATATATATATTTAAAATATTTTTTATATGACTTTTACGTCAGCATACAGTTAGAATACAGATTACTTTCGTAATAAAGAAATTATTTCTACTAAAGGCTTTCGAAGGCTTTTGTCCTTTCGACCGGAAACCAGTTTATGGAAATCCGCTTACAACATTATTTTTAAAAGTTCTGAGCGGAAATGTATAATTTACTTTTTTTTTATTTCCATTGTTTTAGTGGGAGTCTATATGTTTTGTTCTAGTTTACATGTTTGTAACCCATTACAATGTTAGGAAACATTTTAATTTTCTAACTGAGTGACTGACAGACAACATAAAAATGAAACTATTGAATTTAGTAAGATGAAATTCGGCATATAGGTAGCTTAGCGAGTATAAAGGAATGATAAGAAGAGAGAGAGTCGGAACCTTAAAGTTCACCGAAGCAATATAGCGGGCGACGACTGGTGTTTGTTGTGTTTAGACTCTTGTATTACCATATCCCGTAATTTTACAGTATTATTTTTTTCGTTAACTGTTATGATTATTGTAAAAGATTTTGTGTGGTTTAATGAAAATAGTATTTAAAAAAAGTTTGTTAACATATTGAAACGAAATTTTAATCAATATAAGGAAAACTAATGGTGAGACGGTAGAGTAGGGAATAGGGATGTAAAAGTTTTGATATAAAAGTGAGCTCAGACATTCAGACACGCAATGTCAGTATGGGCAATAAATGTCACGAAGTAAATTATTTAACATTGTGTTTAATTTAAGCCGTAAAGTATCCTCGCTATTGAATATGTTCAAAGGATGTCTCATCTTATTAAATCATTCAAAGAACAACAAAAGACAAAACAGTACCACACATCAATATCACATTTTTTTTAGATTCACGCTGTATACCGCAAAAACCATCGACAGAGGGAGCTTAGGGCTAAGACACTCCGTTCACCATTTTTAAATATTGTACGTTGAGTAGCGGATAAAGCCGAGTTTTGCCTCGACATCAGAGCGAAGTTGTGACAATTTTTATTCCTCGACTGGGAATCGAACCCTCAACCCGTCTCACGTTTGTTCGCAGGGTGCCACGTGCCACCATATGTTAGTATGGGCATATTTTTCTATTATTACATTCTAAGTCCAACATCCGGCTATTATATTATATTGCATGGAACGTCCGTCGACCTTATTTACGAGGGATCGAGTCCACTAAATCCCTTTAAAGCTCATTGGCCTAAAATTGATCGTTACGTTTCTATCATTGGAAACTGTTTTATATTAATATTTTTTGTATTTATATTAAAAAAAGGTGGTAGAGTAGTCAGAAGGAATTTTATTTTAAGACACTTCGTTCCTCACTTTTTGACCAATTTTGGAGACATTGCGTGTTGACTGAAATGGAATTTAGGGTCGTATTTGTCTGGTTACTAGAGGGAGGAGATAAAAAAAGTTATTTACTCGAGTGGAACAAATTAACGATCTTCGCGTTTACACTCCGACTCTGCGCTGCTGCGCCACGACATACTCCAGATTAGTTTCAATATCAATTACTCTTTAATATTTTGAGTATAAGCGTAGTATCTATTCAGATCTGGCCAACCTGTAAGTTTTTGCGGGCCTTTATATTATTTTTTTTTAGCTTCACGCTGTAACCCGCACATAGCAGGGTAGGCAGAAGGAACCTGAGAATCTAATGTTAAGAGCAAATGCAAATATTTGACCTACAACCGATCGCGCCTACAGTTGCACGTTTGTCCCCCTGTGCCACGACTGGCTTCTATGTTCATATATGTATAATTATATATAATATTGGATTTACACTACATTTTCACTTCTTTAATGTAATATAATGGTGAGCTTGCAACTTCTGCGTAGGTTTTTTTGTCTCACGTATCCCAGTCATATCCCAGTGTAGGCAGTTGGACCATAGTGTTAAGTAACTCTGTTCTCCCCTTTCCGCGCATTTATTCTCCTCAGTGGAGATCAAACCCACAACCTTCGCATTTACTGTGATAAGTGCAATGGTGTGTTTGAGAACTTAAACATAGCCGGCCCGAAACTTGACCAGCCCTTCCATAGACGATGGAGGAGACACCGTCAATTAAATTAAATTGCTTTTGATTGAGCCTCGAATAAATAACAAATTTAAGATGTTTAGTTTTACTTTACGAAATAGTCTAAATTCATGTTATTTTGACATCAGTTACTCTTAAGACGTAATTGGTTCCAATTATATTTAGATTATCGTTGATGTTGCAATTTTTGTTCTCTTAATTATACAGGGTGGAAGTGTCAGCGCTCCTTTTACGGGAACACCATATAGGGTAATATATTTTAAGCTCATACCTAAAGAAATGAATTAAGATACACCAAGAGCTTAGACAAAGGATTTTTTTTCATTTCACCATATTTTTCGTGTTACGCATAGATAACAATAACTTAAATACATACTACAAAAATACTACTAAAAGTTAAACAACTTTGAACTTTAAATAACTACGACTCGATTTCGGAATGAGGTGTATGCGGCGGTTTCCCTTTTATAAGTTTGCGTGTGCGTGCGTCGTTCTTGACGAATGGCGTTTTAGATTACAACAATAATTTTATTATTTATTTTGTTTGAAAAAATAACTTTTTCATTTTTGGGGAAAAAAAAATAATTGTATTAGGCTTTTATAGAGTAGTTAAAACTGTGGTTTCATGTAAAGTGGTGCTGACACTTCCACCCTGTACATATATGGTTGGTTTAATAGAAATGACATATTTTTTATAAAATATTTTGAACACTTTGCAAAGTCCTATAGCACACTAAGGATAAAAAAATATTATTGAATAATATATATACAAGTATGAACATAGCTGGATTTGAACTTGAGCCTCTTGGAAACTATATTAGCGCCTTGAAGACTAAGTAATACTCTCGTTTCAAGCCACGTCGAAATTCTTTCGTCAATAAAAAAAAACCAACGCCAACCAAGGGTCACGAGCTTTTTCTGAAATTCAGGCCAGAACCCTTTCATCTGACCCCTTATTTAAACTAGCGGCTTTAATAACAAATTTTGCCTACCTTCTAAGGTTTCTATTACTTAGGATTTAACCACAAATGTGTAGTTCTCAGATTTTTTCCTAAACTAGTGCTACTTGTAGATGCTAGCTGACAAATTTTATAATTCTAGGTTTACTGGAAGTACTCTATTAATTTTGAGTTCATTTTATAGTGTCGAAATACACGTTTTTGGCTACATAAACGGCCACATCTTTTTTTAAAGTAAATATAAAGGGAAAGGAAAGGAGTGAATACCAGGTTCCCTTTGCTAACCCTGTGTCTGGGTGTACCTGGACGCAGACACGCTGTAGCGTGTAGCTGAATATCCATAATATATGGATTTGGTATTATTTCAATCCGCTCTCACGCGATAAGTATGAATATTTGCAAAAATGGTTGTTAAAACAACTTTCAACCATCATATAACCTGAACCGCTTCATTAAATAACAAATCATGAAAGGAACCGAGCAATTTGACGTAGTTCTTTGATTTTTATTATTTATGTTTTCACAATATGGCGATTGGTGGTCACTATGATGGATTTTGATTACTTTCATATGTTTAGTGACACTAGCAAGATTAAGACGAATCGATTGACATAAGAATAATCAAACCTGGCCGTTTGGTCTCTACAAAGCCACGTAGGAACACGCTGACTGACTGACAAACACATTACCAACCTACGCGTCGCGCAGTCGGGTAAAAGGACTAGTAAATATTTTGATTTATTAAAAGTACATTTTTTTTAGCAAATATTGATTAAGTACTCACTATAAAAGATAAATAAGTAGTAGTCGATAAGTTGCCCACTATAATATAGTGCCTGTGATACGTGGTGCTTGTAGGTTTGATTCCAATCGGGGAAATGATGAGAACAGAGTCTTAGCACTAGTTTTTCTTTGTGAGACATATATAACGTACATATTTTTAAAAAATAAATATCGTTTGATTTGAATACTCTTATTTATTTATAATTTCATCTACATCAAAAGATTTTTCTCAATTGTATTATAACATTTCATTAAATTCTATTAACAACACAATATTCAGACTCAAGGCCGCGCTCAATAACAAAAGTCTAGTAAGTTATCTAAAATACGTAAACAAAGAAATAAATAATTTGTATTTAACTAAATATATACTAAAAAAGTGTAAATACTTTGAAGTGAAAAATTATATTCTTGTTGGATATTTCTTATATAAAGTAAGACATTGTTTATAATATATCGTCTCAAATGTACGGTACCGTACTCTGTACCGTATTACTTCCGGTACTTAAAAGGTGTCTTAGTATGTAATTCGTTGTCATTCCATATGCCATTTGGCAATAGGTATATATACACTTAATATAATAATCGCGAAAACCAACGCATTAGTACAACTTTAGCATCATTTTACTTTCTCTGCGATCTACAAGCAATGTTCACATTCAGCTACGAAAATAAAACTAGTGTGGATAAAGCCTTATATTTTAGAATTCATCACATACTTCCATGTAAGTACAGTAAGTCCCACAGAGACAATAGAACTATTCCGATATTTGTGTAGCTTTTAAATTAAGCCCGCACGAGGTTTTAACGTGCATTTCGTAGCTACGGCGTAGACTCGTAGACCTAGCGTAGAACTAAAATAATAAAAGTAAAATATATTTTTGAGAGTAAGTTTTAAATTTTTGTGAACTTTTCTACCATAATTATTAAATATTGTTATTTATTGCTGTATATTGCAAAGGGGTGTCAGATACTTACGTAATACAAATATTGAGTAAAGAATTTTATTTATTTTTTTGGTTATGTTTTTCATAATTTAGTCTATTAAAATGCATCTCGTGCTTCTCTTGTTTATATTTATAATTACAAAAATAGTATTTTTTAAAAATGTTATCCACTATTATTCAACAAACCTAGTGTTGACGTTTGCTACTCATGCTATGTCTAGAATTGGACAGAAAATTCAGAATTTAACATTTTCGTTGTATTATAAATGTCAGCTAGGCCGTTCGTGGCGCATAGCCACAATGAATTTTATATTTCCTAGTGTAGAAGCAAAGCGCGGCGTTGAATTCCGCTTAACACGAAATGTCTAAAGAATTTGCCAGAAGGTGGGGCACGGAGTGTCTTAATACTAGGTTTTCTGCCTACCCTGCTGTGTGTGGGATACAGCGTGAAGCTAAAAATATAATAATGCTATTTACATTTGACTTTAGATGTAATAGATATATTAATTTTGAGGTAAATAAAATTAACCTATACTGGTATGAGTATGACGAATCATGTCTTTAGGTTTCGTCACTCAACACGAACCGGATAAGAGAGTATTGTTGCTCTCCTCTCCTCTGCTTTCCCTACTATATGCAAGATACAGCGTGAAACAGAAAAAAACTGTAAATATATATTCTAAAAGCCAAACATTGTTTTAACGGGAAAATTCTAAGTGTAGTACAAAATTTAGGGAACAGAAAGGAAAATAACAATTACAATCTACTTTTATAAGAAATACCGTGTAACAAAACCGCGGTGGCTCTAAAGCAGAAAAGTGATATTTTCATATTAATTCAAAAACTCGTACTGTACCGCTGACCGTTTAAAATAATAAAAATTGTTTTCAGTGACTTTTGAAATACGCCCGAATGTTCTGAATGTTACTTGTATGGGAAAAATGTTGGATACATTTTTTTTGAAAAATGGAAATGTATCTACCGCTTCAACTAACCTGTTTGCGAATTGCACAAACTATTTAAATAGATTTTTTTATAGTTTCACATTACTTCTATTAAACTCAAAAGTTTCTCTGTTATATTATTACAAAAACTGGCAGCTTTCCCTTGTATGATATTCAATTGTCATTAGTTCTAAATATTTTCATCCTTCAAATATCCCTAAACCGTGTGTAATGTTTCATAGCATTAGTTCGCGAGTCACGATTATGATAGCTCGTATAAAACATTCAACCGAGTTGGAAAATTCTACCTCGCTTTACTTCACATATCTGTTTTATTACTTTATCACATGTTATTGAGCTATAAAAGGGGAACAGACATCTGGTACTCTTTGGTCGTTTTCATTGTAGATAGATGTGATTTAAAGCATGCATTATAGCAAATTTGATATGTTCGTCGTGTATACGCAAAAGTATTGAGTTTGATCGTCATTTGTGGAAACGTTAATTTATTTAAATTTTAATGTTGTATCCCGTATATAGCAGTATAAGTTGAGGGAGTTTAGCGTTAAAGCCACTATGTTCCTACTTTGCGCCATATGTTGGTGACAATGCGGGTAGAGTGAAAAAACTCAATGCTGCACTTTTTCTTCTTATATATAAGATAATGTTTATTAGCTGTAAATTCTTCTCTGACAACCCTGTTGCTCGCCTACATATGACACACTGCTATATCCGACCTAGAAACCAAGATAATCCGACCTCCGCTTTTTACCTCAATTGCAATCTATATATATATATATATATATATATATATATATATATATATAAACCGTGTGTAATGTTTCATAGCATTAGTTCGCGAGTCACGATTATGATCTGTGTACTGTTACTTACTGTTACTGTTACTGAGTAACTGACAGACAACGCACAAAACAACAATCAAAACTAATAGACTTGGGAAGTTAAAATTTAGCATATACATATTACCTCTTAAAGGCCACAAAAACAAAGCTGCGGGCGACGACTAGTAAATTCATATTTCTGTTAGCTGTATCATATAAAGATATATTCCTATAGAATATAAATAGTTTTTGTTAGTTCTTTCGTAATGATCGATGTTAGTGTTCGTTCCGGTATAAGGCATTACAGGTCACAGGATGTGTCGCTGTAACGCACGCTTGGGTTTATACGACCTATTGGTATAATGTCATACAAAATTAAACTTTCAAACAACGTGATAAGATCGTTTATTCATTGCGAGCGTTTATTGCAGGCATTATCATAATTAAATGTGTATTTCGTGGTACACTCACCTGTGCCTATTGCGATTTTTTTTTTCTTCACGCTGTATCCCGCACACAGCAGGGTAGGCAGAGGGAACCTAGTATTAAGACACTCCATTCCCCACTTTCTGCCGAATTTTTGGAGGCATTGTGTGTCGAGTGGCAGAACTCAACGCCGCGCTTGTCCTCGACACCAGAGCGAACAAATGGAAATACAAATTTAAGTAAATATTTCGTCTCCTCGAGTGGGGATCGAATCCACAACCAGTCGGTTCCACAGTCACACTTCGTGCCACTGCGCCACGACTGGCCGCATGGCGAAAATTTTTATCCGACTAAAATATTCATATCGGGATTTTCAAATATATTTTCGCATAAAAGATAATTGTCAATATAAATAAGATAATAAAAAAATCCACATTGCTAAAACAAAAATCTTATTCCGCACGTAAACGTACAAATAACAAGTAAAAATTCCGCACATACTAGGGTAGACAGGCAATCTGGGAAACTAGTGTATGACACTCCGCTTCCATTAAGACCTGGAACTGGAACGCCTCACTTTGCCTCGTTACAAGGCCGAAGAAATGAAATTATTCGATATTTTATTTCCTTGAGTGAGAATCGAACCCACAATTTGCCGCGTTTACAGGTCCTCGCTTGTGCCCCACGACTGGCCTCAATCTTCCTCTTAACCATCAAAGCGACAACTTACTCCAGCCATATATTTAAGACTAGACTAGACTAGACCACAGTAAGTAAGTAGCTTCACGCTGTATGCCACATATTGCAGAGAAGGAAAAGGAACCTTGGGAAACTAGCGTAGATTAGACTTGAATTAGAGTATATGTATATTATTTGTTTTCACTACTCAACGAATCTAAAAATGTATCTTCAATTTCTACTCGAGGAAATTAAATATTTGATGTTTCCATTATCTTCTTTCTGGTATGGAGGCAAACCGCGGTATTAAGTTCCGAGACTCAACACTCAATACTTTTAGAATCCGGTGGAAAATGGGGAAAGAATTGTCTTAACACTGAATTCCATCTACCTACTCTGCTGTGTGCGAGATACAGAGTGTAAAACAAATAAATTATAAATGATAGAGCGTGTGAGCCTCATTGTGTATTCATAGCGGGCGGGCGCTGTTAACGAGATTTAGAAGTCGCTACGTCTAAGTGGGCTGAAGGAGTTGGCTACCTGTACTTACCAATAATATATATATATATATATATATATATATACTGTCTTGGCGCAGCGGAGCACATCGTCTGACTATGAACGTAACGGTTATGAGTTTGATTTATATTCTGGAAATTAATAATTTTATTTTTTAGTCTCGGGTGCTATTCGCGTATTGCGTGATGAAAATGAAAGTACCATATTGAATTACGCATTACATTGTTGATATAATAATAACTTTTTACAAAAACAAAAACCGTAAAAAATTTCAAATTCAAATAATAATATAATAATTTTATTAAAAATAAGAAGGTACAATGTTTGTAAACGTCAAATACCGTACAGTTACAGTACAGTTCCGGACCTAAGAAGAGTGGACCGGACCACAAAATATAATTAATAAGTATGAAGCCGTCGTATGACAGTAAGTACAATGTTGTGGGTTTGATCCTGTTTTGGAAAATGAAGTGCTTACATATCCTCGTTCAGAGAACCAGAATAAGTGGCCTTGGTATTTTTTTGCAGAATAGGTCAGAATTTAGCTGGCTGATCTAGAAAAAGATATTTAAACCCACTTTAACAGCCCGCAAGGCGTCTCACTTTGGTGAGCTCAAGTGAAAGCTCGGTCTCATCGCCTCTTATTATTTCCGAGCGCGTGCTTGGAGTCGCGACAATAGTTCAAGTGCTCTCGCCTCTTGCCTTCAAGGAAATACAATTTTTCTTGTTTTCATTTTCTTATGGCGTGTTTTCATTTTGGGTTAAGACGTGTATTGAATATTAATTATTTTGTATCATATTTTGTTATGAAATGTTTAGGGTGAGTTAGTAGTGATTATTTATTACATTCTTCTTTTCTAGATTCTGGGACTCTCAACATGCAACAACGGAACTCTTATAAGATCACTTCGGATCTATCTGTCTGTCAAGACCATTCATCTCGAGATGGCGGGGACGTGTTAAGCTGAAATAAATAGCATTCAGGTTTTCGATTCTTGGAGACAACGCAACGCATTTTGTATGAAATATAAAAATTCTATCTATTGGACCTACAGTTATGTAATTGGGCACTTTGTGTGTGAACTTAAAAAAACACATAAAGGAAACACACTGAAAAGAGACAATTTATAGATATTTTACTGAAAAATATCATTACAAATTTATAGTTGTATTCATTTCATACATAATGAGTACTCGCTGACTTAATTTTGTCACTACATTCGTCGCGTAATTAAAAATACCTAAATTGTATTTCCCGTAGACTTCATCAGTTCACAGTCGCACGTTTGTGTTTCTGAACCATGATGGCCTCACCGTCTCTACGATGGGAGGACCATTTAGAACTCAGTTCTTACCGTATATTTTGAGATTTAGTAAAGATATAAAAAAAATAGGCGTCGCCCGCAACTATGTCTGCGGGGATTTTAAGACTGAAGAATAGAAAATCCCGTCATCGGTTCCCGTAGGTACTCCGAAAAATCCTCTTTTAGTCCGATTTATTATAGTATTATACTCCGTGTTTCATCAGTCAGTTACTCAACAAAAGAGTTTTAAACATATAACAACGCCGCGCTTTGCCTCGTTACCCACGAGACAAAGCGCGGCGTTGAGTTCCTCCACTCAACACGCAATGCTTTCAGAATTCAGTAGAAAGTGCAAAATGGAAGTTTCTTATTAATAGATAACCTAGTATCTTCTCACAGTTTCCCTCTGCCTAATGGGCGTGAAGCTTTTTTTTCCATGATGTATTTGTAAATAATATATTCTCATATATAACATCCTTGTTGTATGAGTCACAGAGTAAAACTGTATTTCTTTTCACGAGTGACGACTGACGCGCGTGTTTTATGCACGTTGCGGCTTTGTGAGCTTAATATACTTTTATTTAAACCTTGCTTGTAGAGGTTTTTCTGTTACGAACAACTTTGCCTTTTTTTATATATTGTTAGCGTACTCGTGTAAAAGAGGGTAGATTTAGGTGGAAAATAACTATAAAAGCAGTGGAATTGTGTCAATCGGGGGCACTCGCTTGTAAGTGACGGCTCCTATTGGAAGGAAACTAG
>DWMY01000655.1:0-21118 GCA_018249775.1 Heliconius hecalesia formosus | reverse complement strand
TTTCCGGGGTAAAAACACCAGAACTATTTGTAAAATCTATCAGGAACTATAGAACTCAGCTGCATGCGAAGAGAACTCTATTTTATTTTTGATCTGCTGGAAAATGCTCTGCTAAGTTCACAGACACCTCATTTATAAGTTAAAAATATGAATTTTGCCTTGAAGTAAGATTCAAACAAACAACCATCTCATAAAACTACACTACAATGAGTTCTTCATTATATTAGATATTTAGATACATTATATTAGATACGTTAGAATAAAGGAAATTGCAAATAAATCCTCGGTTACGAGGCGCCGCGCCGAGTTAAATATACTAATAGATATTTATCTTAATTGGAAAGCTACTTTAGTATGTAAATTGTCTGTTTGACAAGTTACCTATAGCGTCCGCTTCATCTAACGAAAGAGAACCGCCTTAGAGTTTTCACTTTCTTACTATAGAACATTCCTAATATACTTTTGTTAAATATTCATTTTGATTGAGTTTTGATTGGTTGGAAAAGTGTAAAAAAGATTTAGGAAATTTGGATAGAATCAGTGGCTTTATGTTTTGTTGTATATTTCTTAATAGTTACAGAAATGGGCATCATGTTAAAAAATAATCTTGTGTCGCCCATCGGCATAGAGGTAAAGGGTCTAACTATAAGAGCGACGATTATGAGTTTGAATACTAGAAGGGGGATTTATTTATTTTCATTCCTTCGCTCTACTAACTAGACAAAGCAATGCGTTTAGTTCCGCCCCTAAACACGCCATGTTTCTATAATTATGCAAAAATTAGAGAACGGAATATCCTAACACTAGCTAAAAGCGGGATACAACGTGAAGCTAAAACAATTATGACATATTCCTTACTAAGTCTATTCAATAATCTTACAAGTAAAATTCGAACTCTGAACATCATGTTTAGAACATTTCCCAAAAAAGCAACAACTGTATGTGCCATTGTCATCGTAATCAATTATGACACTAAACAAAACTGTTCAACACATTGCGTGCAGATTTAACGTGTGTGGGTGTGTTTATGTGTTTGCTTAACTATTAAAATAATTGAGATTGAGACTATTAAAATAATTTATTTTCTAAGTGGGAATCTAACTCACAACTATCGCGTTTATAGTCAGAGACTGCCCCACTGCCACAGCGGCCCTCAATTAAACAATGCGTACATATATTCCCTTTCAATTATACAAAATCAGTAACGAAGAGGGCGCTTGTTTTCATCAAATCAGATAAATAAATTGACGTAACGTGTAAAGCAACCGGAGCTTTACAAAATGATTTAATTTAATTCAATATCCATTAAATTTGTCCAATTTATTGGTATGAAAAGCTTCAGTAGGCGGAATTAAAAATCACTCTATTTACACTGAATGGAGAGGATGGCAAAAAATTATAGAGATCTTAATTTCCTGGGTTTTTATGAAATGCGAAATGAAAAGAAAGACCTGAGAAATATTCGATTAAAATGTGATATTATAGTTGGAATATAATATTGCATACACACATGTGTACGGTTAACGTGGTGGTTGTGAGTTCGATTCCCACTCGAGATAATGAGTTGTTTTGATTTGTACGATCTGGTTACGAAATTAAGCACGGCGTTGATTTCCGCCATTCAATACGGAATATTGGTCCTTGTGACTACCGTGCTATGCGAGACAATATTTTTTTAAGTAAGTTTTTTATTGTCTTTAAATTGTAACGAGTAGTATTAGTTAAGTAAGCAGTGTAGCAGCGTCAACATATAAACGCGATAGTAGTAGCTTCGATCCCCACGCGACGGATTTTTTTATTTAAATGTTTATTAATTTTCCCGGTTTGGTAGACAAAAACGGCGTTCTGTTGTGCCATAAAAACCGCAGTGTCTTGTCAATAAAGCTGAAAGTAGGAACGGAGTGTCTTTACACTAGATTCACAGAGTCTACTCTACTCCATAGCTGTTTGGCCCATGCCAAACAGATTTCTTTACAGTCGTGGCCCAGGGGCATAAGTGTGTGACTGAAAACGCGACTGGTTGTAAGTTCGATCCCCTCTCGAGAAAATGAAGTAAGTATTTATTTAAATTTATATTTTCATTTCTTCGTTCTTGTGTCGAGGCAAAGTGTGGCATTGAGTTCCGCCGAAGCTAATTTAGTTTTATATATGATCGTTATGGTGAGTAGAGAGAACCTATTCATATCTAAATCGTGAAATGATATACCTATTACTTTTAAAATAAACTTCAGTACTTTAAGGACTGTCGTGGCGCATGAGCACAAGCGTGCTACTGTAAATGCGACAAGTTGTTTATTCGATCCCCACTAGGGGGAAAGAAATATTTATTTTTAGAGGTAAAGCGCGGCGTTCAGTTCCGCCACTCAAAACGCATTGCGTTCAGTGAGAAGGTATAACCCGCTTAAAGCTTGGTAGGTATTTAAACGTACCTACGTACTTATATTATATAAATTCTCAATTTATATATGTTATATAAGGACGTGTACATTTAAATAAGCTCAATTTTATCTTTTAAATCCGTTTAATTTTCGAGTATCATAGAAAGCTTATTAAGAATTAAGAGGTGACCTAATTGGTCAATTAACTCCACTTCATTTTCACTCATGTACGTTTTTTTGACAAAATATTAAATAATTTTGTGTTAATTGTCGGGGCGCCGAGTCGGACTATAAAAATGATGGTTGTGGGTTCGATCCAAACTATGGGTGGAATGTGGTGAATGGCTGTGGTGAACGGATTACTTTAATATTTTCGCCCTGTTATTAAAGCGAACAGCGGCGTTGGAGTTTTGGCCCACTTTGGCCTGAAAAAGGTAACAAAGCTAACACTAACACTAGGTTCCCTCTGTCTAACATGCTACATAAATGCGAGAGACATCGTTTAAGTTCAAAAATATTAAACACGTACTTCTGATAGCTATATTCCTGTATAGCTGTAAAAATATGTTTTTTTTTTGTTAGATACCAGTGCAATATATAAAGATATATATATATATATATATATATATATATATATATATATATATATATATATATATATCTTTATATAAATCGGTAGATGCCGCCACTTTCATCCCAATGATTTCTTTATTTGGTAGTGTAGCAACGCACTAGCTGTATCCTATACAGCTAGTATTGGAATGGAATCTGAAATATTTCTTTTGTTCAAAGCACTAATCTCGAGAATTACTGCACGATTTTGAAAATTTATTTTTGTATTGTGTATCTCCCTTATTGGCAAAGATTATAGACTATATTAAATCGCGCTAATTGTCTTGATATAATCCACTATACCATATCCATTTGATCATGGGGCGAAGTTGCAAGTGAAAGCCCGCCTTAGAACGCACAGCCCTCGTTACTACAGTAAAAAATACCAACCGATGGCGTCATCCTTCTCCGGGGAACTTAAATCAAAAACGTGACATACAAAAGTATCAGATTCATGTATTTATCGCCGGCACAACTTAGATCGTGCCAAAAACTAAAGGTCGCAAAGACACTTTACATATTCTCTAATACAATTACACATTTTTTTCGTAACTTAATTTATTAAATGGAATGCTAATACTGTGTAGTGGAGTAATTTATTATGGTTTTTCGCTTTGGTAAAGTGATTAGGTTTCTGGTTACCAGTTCGAATTCCAATCGCATTAAGAATTATGCAGGTAATAGATTTGTAGAGTTATGGTAATTAAATAAATAAAAAAAAAATATATATAACTGTTACATTTGACAACGAATTGAAATTTGGTATTTATCTATGATTTGGTACCTAAAACATGTTGTATGATTTTATGGTTAAGTAATAGATTACTATAGAATAATTATAGATATAAAATATTTAATTAATATTTAAATTATATTATTATGATGAAGATACTAACAATTAATTATTATAAAATTATGACTAACATAGTATAATAATAAGAAATATATGTATAAAATTATTACCATAAATAATATTTATTTAAGGCCAGTAGTAATTGGCAATTGACATTTGTTTATGGCTAAAGCTTTAAATAGTAAGGTTCGAGAAGGATCGCTCTCTTTCCTCTTCGTGATCAGCCATTATAAGTTAAGTATCACACTGTTACTTTTTTTCATAAATCAGGTTATGATATGTTGCTATTTGCTAATAAATTGTAAATTAACGTTGGTAGATTATAATATAATATAAATATTTGTATAGTAAAGAAACCTATCCAAATTTGTTATGTAGTATACAAATAATAAAATGGTTAATATCATAAGCCTCTTTTCTTATAATTTCGTGTTGTGTTATCCTTTTACTAATAAATATAATAAATTTATGAATTTCATAACTTCTTTTACTTCAATAACCTTAAATTGCTATTTAATTTATTTATAACTAAATTTGTAAAGCTCTATTTAAATTTCTATTCTAACACAGGCGAATACAGTAAATATTGATTATAGTTGAATTATCAATACAAATTTCATTTAGGTCACAATTTGAAAGGTAAAAGCGCGGCGCTGAGTTCCGCCACTCAACATGTTATTTCTCGAAAATTAGGCGGTCCGTAGGGAACGGAGTATCCTGACACTATTCCCTGTATGTTTCCTATTGTATGCGCTTGCATATACAGCGCAAAATTAAAGAAAAAAAGACAATTCTTACTTAACATTTATATATCTTAAGTAGCTTCAGCGTTGGGAGGTAAAAACTTATGTAAATTTATTGGTATGATCATAGTTTCAACTCGAGTTGCACTTACTGAGTGTGAGGGAATCGGTCGTAAACTTTTTTATATTGCATATGCTTTTGAAATTTTATCACATGTCTTAAACATCTTCTGCGAGGGTGAAGTTAAGTATCTTAATTTAATGTGACAGAATGAATGCTTTATATTGATTAACAGATAACAAGCTTCAGAGAGCGTTGCGCGGCAGATTTCACGGTTTTTCTTGTTACTAGCAACGAGAAAAAGAAAATAAATCCTACGCCCGAGTGAGAATCGAACCCACCACCAAAGTCAAAGTCAAAGTCAATGCCATCTTATCCAAAAATACCATTTCAGTCACACGATTCGCATTTACAAAGTAAACAAGGTGAGACAAAAGCCTGTAATTTATGCGGTTAGCTCTCACAGGATATATTTATCAGACTTAGTGTTGGATAATGAAGACACTTTATCTATTTAATCTGTATATCATTAAGTTCAGTAATTGAACGCCGCGCCGCCGCCGCCTAGTGGGTAGGAGCTTCTATGTATCTAGATCTTACTTATTTGTTTATGGGGTTTGACTGTAAGCACAATGGTTTTGAGTTCTATATCCACCTGAGGGAATTAAATATTTTCATTTTCCTTCCTCTGGTTTGACTGACCTGAAAAAACGAAAGATTCTATAACCATTCACCGCTTTCCGGACAAAAATTAAGAGAATGCGTAAAGAGAGTAACTGACAAAATGAAAATAATTAAATAATTTATTTATTTTCCAGTTGGATAGGAATCGCGTTAACAGTTAGGTTAACCCACTGTGCCACGAAGGTCTCATTCTATGATGTGATTGGTTATTTATTTATTTCATACTTTAATATAGTTTGGTCAATTTAATGCATAACATTAATCTTTTGTCAAATTGATTATCATGATTTTTAATGTGAAGCTTAATTCTATGTCGATTGATGATTTCATTAAAATTTTATATTAAGCTGATCCTATGATCAATGATGTATTATCAAATACAAATAAATAAAATATTAAAATCGTCGCAACGCAACGGGACTATCTCATTATAAATGTGATGTTGTTAGGTTCGATCCCCTGAAATCCCGACATACTGAATTTAAAAAATCGAAGATGAAGAACAGAATGATGTACTAGTTTATACTTCTTTTATCATCTTTACGGCTTAACTCGCGTAGCACGATATACATAGTGAACCTTGACAAGACATCAAAAGTAGGTGGCAGAACTCAACGCCGTGCTTTGTCTTACAAGGAATGACAAAAGTTTTTTCCCTGTATGGGTATGGAATCCACAACCGTCGCGTTTCACATAATGTATAGTTATTCAAGATTTTCCTTATCATAATTTAAAAATTTCTCCGTAATTGTTCCGAGCGAAAAAATTCTATCTCTTTATATAACCAATATAGATATTTTAGATATTGGCTCTATTTGCTCCGTGAAAAATGCCTATAAGCTACGAGTAGGTATGCCCTCCTTAATGTAGTAGGTATTGTTGTTTTCACCGACTTCCCTTATTAAATTTCTACCTTTCACTACATGAATAAAGAAAGTTATGAATATTACTTCCTTAGATGGCAATGTTATTTGATGTTATTTGAAGAATTAAATATATTGTTATAATATTTAAATATATTACAATATAAGTTGAAGTGAACAACTAACTGTAGGTAAATTTGGGATATATTTTTTAATAAGTTTTATTATTTGTGACAATGATACCACTAATAATGACTGGAGCATTAGCACGAGCATTTCATTCCCAAGGCGTGTCATCATTTACAAAATCATTATTTTGATAATAACCTTTAACACACAAAAATCTTTTCATAACTTTTTTAAATTGTAACATTCTCGGACGTTTTTTGAAATCCTAATGTAAAAGCGTACACATTGTCCAATAAAAGAAATACGAATTCGATGGAATCGAGTTACGATATATAGATTGCACGAATATATTCTGCAGGACAAAGATTGTTTTAGTACCGGCTCCATTACCCCAAAGACTATTCCATAGGACATAACACTATGGAAGTAACTGAAGTAAATAAGTCAAGCTGTATCCTATAAGTTAGTTAATAATATATTTTTAAACTACGAGAGCTACATCGCAGACCGTGGAATCGACAGGACTCACGAGTTCACCATTCAAGAGTACATCGGCTTTAACCATTTTCGCGTTAGGTGTTGAGTGGTTTTTACTATTCAAAAGTATAAACACACTTTTACTTTCAAGAGAGCATTGTTTACATCATCATAAACGAGACGAGCAAACAATACTATCTCATGGTTCTTTATTACAACTTACCCTAATTGCCCTCGCCGGAGGGTGCCGTAATTTAGATTTCTTAATAATTCCAGTGATTTCATGTCACTTAAAATGTTGACTATACGGTTATTGCTGACTGCCACGTTCTATATTATCTTGGCTAAAGCGTAAAGCTCTGACTGGAAGACCATTCATCCCTCTCATTTTGACAGGGTTGCTTCTTCTTATACGTCGATTTTACTACCATTAGTAAAAATAAACCCTCGATGTAATATAAATCGATCCGGTATCCAGATTCAATACAGGATCATATTATCATCCACTTGTCTGTGTATCCGTCTGTCTAGACCATTTTGTTCGAGGATACGTGGAAACATCATGCTGAATTTAAGATTTAATAACCAAATCCCTCTAGTTTCTCAGAGCATAGTGTCAATTAAGCTTCTAAGTCATCGTAATCAAAAGATACGAGCATTTATAGTAGGTTTATTCAAGATATTGTATGAAATTACAAGAGTAGTCAATATCATTAGGGTAAGGGACCCCTCCCTTTGCGGTTGCGCCGGTTCTTCTCTGACGCATTAATTTCAGTGAACTGCTAGTAAATTCAACAATTCTTTATTTTGAATAATATTATTTGACTTTGACTTTGAATGAGAGGTGCTACTACACACACGGTCTATCTTATCGGGCTGGAGAAATAAAAATATTTTAAATATAATCTTATATTAAAATAAATATATGTACATTCAGTACATTGACTACTATATTTTATTTGTCTGAGTGATAACACAAGTATTTCCTCGTTCTAGTAACTACACAAAATGTGGTGTCGAGTCCCGCTATTCCACACACTATGTCAACAAAATTTGACGGAATGGGAAAGAGAGTATGTTATTACAAGGTTTCCTCTGTCTATTATGTGAAGCTTAAAAATTAAAAAATTATAAACAACAAAAAAAACTGAAATAGAACCGTAGATCGCTTTACGCCTAAATAAAGAAAACGTGTATTAACATAATTTTTAGTACGATGACTTCCTTAATATATTCTATTAGCCCATAAATCTAAATGTTTAATATTAAATTACCCCTGCGCTGGCTTTTGTAATGTCGCTTTACACTTAACAAATACAATTCAAAATAGTACCTAATATTTTCACACTGTATCCCGCACATAGCAGGGAAGGTAGAGGGAACCCGGGAACCTAATGTTAAAATAGTCCATTGCCATTAAGATAATTCCGTTGCCAAAATATTATTCCATTTCATCCAGTGGGTATCGAGCTCACAACCTGCGTTTCGGATTGTGTCCCTGCGCTTCGACTGACATAGTAGTACATTGCAATGATTTTCCTCATATTATTTAATAAATAAAGTGCTAATATTGTTTTACCCAATGAGCCTCTACTATAGCAAAAGTTTTTATCCATCTAACGTTAGCTCATGCACGCTCCGTTACCGTTGCCTACCGTATAACAATACCCTAAAAACATGAAAAGAATAAAAAAAAACAAAACATTGTATTTTTTTTCTTTCATCATTATATTCCGTTTAAAAATCGACAGTGGATATTTCGGTTTTTTTTTGCTTGAATAAAAAGCTAATTATGTATGTTATTAAAAGAGATATCATATATCTTTGTTACATATACCTAACGTTCATCGTTTTCATTAAACTAATGAAATTCTCACTTCTATACAAAGTTACGGAAGTCTCAAGTGTAACTTAACTAGATTAAAATGACGTTGTACCAGTCCACTATCCAGCATATAGCGGGGCAGGCTGAGGGTACTGAAAAGACAGCCAGTTTCCAACGCACTGCCCAATTATTGAAGATGTTGCATGCTGAATCGCGGAACTGAACGGCGCATTATGTCTGGTTACCATAACGAGGAAATGAAAACAATTCAATCAGTCAGACGCTGTGTCGCAACGCCACGACGGCTCTAATTCTGTAAGAGTTAATTGAACTAAATTTTAATTATATTTTGTAATAGTAGCCTTAAATGGTTTAAGGCTTATATTAACTGAACACAAGAACCAACTTAAGTCAATACATCATGATGATTTTTAACACATATTTCCTTCAATATTACAAATTTAATAAATATTCAACAATTCTATTACAAACTTAGGTAAACCCAGATTCAACTACTAGGTCAATAGCTTTCTCGTGGAACGTTCCATCTGAAACGCCAGATACTCACGTATCTTATTACGAGGCGGGGAACAAATTCGGCAGAATATTAGAAATTCTTTTTTCTATTGTTTATTTTTGCATATCAATTTTATCCATATCTGTTTCCCGTGGCTTTTAACGGAAAATAATAATAAACAGACAACAATTTCTTATTTAGGTATATAGAAAATACGCACATATTCTCATTACAATCTCATAGCTTCACGCATTATCGTGCAAACAGCAAGGTAGGCAGAGGGAACCTAGTGTTGAGCCACTAAGCTCTCGACGAAGAGAATAAGACGAGAATGGAATCTACAACGCCACGCCGGCCACTTTCTTATTCTTATTTCTAAGCTTTACGCTTTATCATAAAGATAAAGGCAAGAAATGCTTAACTCTCTTTCTAGACCTCAAAAAAGCCTTTGATACAGTTTCCGTTCCTATTTTGCTGCAAAAACTTGAAAGTGTCGGTATAAGAGGTACTCCACTATTATTATTTGAAGACTACCTAAGTAACAGAAAGCAGAGAGTAAAAATTGGAGAATACACAAGTGGCGACTGTTCTGTAAGCTTTGGCGTTCCCCAAGGAAGCGTGTTGGGGCCATTTTTATTTTTAATTTACATAAATGACACATCGTATAGTGTGAGAGCTCCTGAAGTACACGTATACAAAGTTTGTGAATTTTTACGTTTTTACTCGTATATTGATGAACGAGCTTAAGTATTTTGTTTATAAATGCTACTGATATTAGAAGATATATTGTAAATATTACTTTTAGTTTAGGAAATTAATGTCGTGGCACAGGGCACTGGCCCACTTGAGGAGTAATATTTAATATTTTCATTCTTTCGCTCTGTTGTTGAGGCAAATTGCGGCGTTGAGTTTCACCACTCAACATGTAATGCCTCCAGAATTAGGCGAAAAATGGAGAAAGGAGTGAGTATCTTAACAGTAGGTTCTCTCTGACTACCCATCTCCGCTTTTCACTTAGCGACACACACAATTGTTCACAGCTATAAAACAACACTTCGTGTTTTCTAACTAAACATTATAATTTTTATTTTCAGGAGTGTCTTCAAACTAGGTTCCCTACTCCTACCCTCCTTAAACCGTCATCAGGGATACTTATTTTCCAAATGTGATTCGTACCCCTAGTCATAGCAACCCCTCAAATCAACCAACCTTTACTATAACAACCCGAAAACAAAATATACAATATAATATATTTGATTACTAAAATACGTCACTGTCACAGCAGAACTGAGATCACGTTCAATACAACCGACTCGAAGCGGAAATTGTATAGAAACGACTATTACAATCACGGCCATTGTACTGAAAAATATTCCTATTTACGATACAAGACGATACTATTCAAGTCGCGTTTTTCTGAATTGTAGATTAGATTTTTAAAACCCCGGGGTAGGGGTTTATTTCACTCAATTTACCTCTTTTTTTAATAGAATAAATTTTAAAATTGTTTTTTTATATATTTTTGTTTATATTAAAATCTATTTGCATATTCACCACTCTGGTACACAAAGTTCGGTGTTGAGTTACGCAACTAGAAAAAGTGGAGCAGAAAGTGAGGAGCGGTTTATTCCCCCGAATGTAGATTGAACGACAGCACCGCATAACCTCAATTTATTGAAACCCTGAAGTATATAATAGAGTCATTGCGTCTAACTCAACGCTGAGCTTTGCCTCGTTACCAGAGCGAGGAAATAAGAATATTAAATATTTTATTTCCTCGAATGGAATCGGACAAAACCTGTAGTGCTTACAGTCACAACTTTGTGCCACAATTGACCTCTATCTTTATTTTAGTATATATATTACACATTGATTCAACTATGAAATAAAAATTAGGAAAAGATTTATATATTATTAGCCTTTATTAGCAAAATTAAGATTAATCTAATCTAAATAAAAATTTACACAAATTTATTTAAATTAACTCAAAGCTATTATCGGCATGTCAGTTGGCAACTACTAGGCCTTTTCCAGTTTTTTATATATTATTTTGTTTACTTGCCCAGGTTGTATCTCCAATAAATTTCATAACATTTTGATTATCTGCTTTTTTTCTTTTACCATAAAAGAAAAAAAAATCTGAAGATCTAATGCTTCTGTCGAACATTTTGTTTTGGATAGGATTGGACTAAAAGACCAATACTTGTTGAACTGCTCATCACATAAGGCAGTGACAATATATCTAACGTGCTGGCCTTTTTCTCTATCTTCTCTCCTCTCTAACACTTCACACCAACTCTATATGCGTAGTACATAGGTACTAGGTAAGTAACGGGATATTTTTATAAATATACTAAAAAACGAATGAGAAGCAAACCCACAACCACCGTAAATCAGCAAATGTCCCAATGCGCCACAATAACCTAGTATACATATACACACATATATTTATTACAAGCAAAGCGTGTGAAGGAACACAATGTAGGGGCGCTAAATTATGCATGGATAACATCGTTATCCAACTGAAAACAAAGGGACATCCTGCATTTTTAACCAAAGCTACCTTTAACTATATTATTTTACTAATACAAACAATATATTGAAAATATATTTTTGCAGCGTCTAGTTCTGCTACTCATCACGCAATTGTCTCGAATTTGGGCAAAAAGTGTAGAACTTAAAGACTTAACACTAAGTTCTCCTCGCTCCACCTTGCTGTTCGCGGGATACAACGTTAACCCGAAAAACAAAATAAATATTAAGATAAAATTAACTTTACTGTAATACAATTTTGAATTTTCATTTTAATTTAGAACAATTCAGGGCTTTAATGACTTAGAAATTATTTTTATTTTTCCAGTATAGTTCCAGATAAGGCTCGGGGCTAAGTTACGGTGAACAAATAGGTGTGAAACACTAGGTCAAATGTAAGTCATAAGGTTAAGTTCAGACAAAAGCACGGAGACGCGCGCTGCCGCGCGTTTTAGCCGTTCAGATGGCGGCGGATCAAGTCAGGAAAGTGCGCGGACACACGCGGTGACGCGCGGTCATGTACGCAACAACATTGATTTGTTAGAATCTTAAACCGCGCGTCGCCGCGCGTTTATCTAAACTTGAGCTTATTGACTTACAATATAATTTCAAATATTGTAATTACAAAAAATAAAGATAATGCTCATTTTCTTACATTATTAAGCAACTTTACACTTTTTCCTGCATAGTAAGAGAAGAATTAAGTACGCTAAGACACTCCATTCCTCAGGCATCGTCCTAATTTTTCTAAACATTGCTTGAACTCACCACTGCACTATGGGCAATCGAGGTCTATATCAGGTCAAAAATCAATAACTTTTTTATTTGTTAAGATAAACAATTGAATTTTTGCACAAGCATAAAGTATAAAATAGCGCTTTAGGTAAAGTTCAGATATTATACTTTTATTGGAGTATATATATATATTAAAAAAATAATGGAAAAAAAAAATCATTTCCTTAGTCCAAACTACTTATTAAAAAACAATGTTTTTAATGTAATAAAAATGTATTATTAAATTAGTTTATTAAAAAACAATGTTTTTAAGCTGTTTTCTATTTGAGTAAGAAATTACGATTACACATACTTATTTAATAAAATATAAAGTTTACAAAAACTGATTTACAAGTAGAATAATATTAGAAATGAATGTATATTATATGATGAGTATATTATATTTAATTATACTTGGTGAACTTCGAGATCCATAATAAGTTCATTCAATTATAAAAGATCTAGGGTACCTTCATCAAGTGCCTTCACACTTTTGCTATACTAGTTTTTCTATGACTGAAAATGTACGGATCTGATGTGTAGAGAAGAGTATGAAATACATCCTCATTTGTAGCTGATACATCATGCCATAAAGTGCTCTCGCACTTCGCATATCACATCATGCCATAAAGTGCTCTCGCACTTTATGGCATGATGTGATATGAAGGCGAAATTTTTGATAATCCTTATTACGGGATTCTTGTGCACCTTGTGCATTCTTCTGATCTCATTCGTTGTTAAATTCCTTAAATATATGTATCGCGCTTTTGATAAATCCAAATCAATGAAAACATTTAATGCCTCTTGATCCGATAGCATTTTGCTCTGGCTTGCGTTTTCTATGACATTCATATATAGAGACATTGTATCTCGATCAGCAAGCCTTAGTTTTTCCACGAGTTTTGCTTCTATTTCTCCTCCTATGGAACGTAAGCCCTGGACGTAGGCATTGCAAATGAGTTCAAAGCCATATTCACTAAATAGCGAGGTATTTGTTCGCCTCTTCGTTGATTCTGATGAGTCCCCATAAAAGACACAGGGTCCTCCGCGTTTTCCAGAAGACGTCGATGGTGAGTTCTCAGGTGCTACTTCTTTGATGATTGGTAAGGTTAACAAATATTCAGAATCTAACCAATTTTCGTTATTTTTTTAAAAAAACGAATCCTTTTACCGTAACGGTTTTGTTCATTGTTTATTAAAGGAACGAATGAGATTCCTTTAAATGTCGCTGATAATAAAACACATGTTGTCTACAGAAACATGATACTTTTCTTTAAGAAATATTAATAGATAGTATTGATTGCTTCAAGCCTTTTTCCTCCTTCAATGTATGGGAGTAATAATTCTCGCTTGGAACACTTGAAAATATTAGCCATTTTGAATTTTTGTGAAGTTACTTAATAATCAAACGTCTGTTAGTAATTTTATTACTAATTTATAATAGTTTTATTAAATTAATTCACTCTTTTTACATAATTTCATAAATGAAGGTATTGTGCATTTTATTAATTAGTAATACCGCAAAATGTGTACAAAATGAAGATAAAATAAAATAATTAAATAATTTTATCAATAAATAACAATAATTTCATTGAAATTTACCACAATCTAATTAATTAAATAGTACAACATTAGAAATTTCAATAGATAGAGTTTTCTTATTCCCTGACTTGTATCGTAGTTTTCGTGATAACTTCTACAACCGCACGTTTCCGCAGCTGATTTTTATAAATGTTATTTATGAATATGTGGACTATAAAACAACATCAAATGTAACGCGTCGGTAGACGTCGGTAACTGTCAAAAGTCTCGATGAACTTTAAGCACGTACCTTTTTTCTCTTCACTCATTGTTAATATTTTTTATAGGAATATAGTCACAAAATCCACAATATAATAATGGTTTTAAAATCTACATACCATAGGCTTTTTAAAAATATATAACACTTTATACCTATTTGCACATTTTTTTAAGGAAATTATGTTTAAAATATCGATGCGAACAACCTGAAATAGATATTCTTACGTATTACAATTTCTCACAATAAAAAATAATATATTCCAAATGTAATTCACGAAAAAAAAATTCATTACATCAAAGCAACACTATAATACTATTAAAAAAATTATAAAAAGTGCGTCAGGGAGAACTTTAGTAAAAACGAATTTTGATCTGCCGTTGTTCTAGCATTATCCATAGTGCACTGGTAAAGTACCAGAGTGAAAGAATAAAAATAATTTAAATATAACTATTTCCCAGAGTGGCGATCGAACCCACAACCATCGCGTGGAAACATTCTTCACTCTAATTTTCTTATATAAACGAAAAACATTTTGTAAACTCATTTTAAAGTAATTTAATTGTAGGTAGAGATGATCTCTCTATAATTTTATCTATACACAGCTCAGTGGTTTGAAAATTCATTGCCATAAAGGATATTCATCATTAAATATTTGTATGCTGAATTTGTGCCATCAATTCTAATATCTGTTTCTGTAGATAGACGCAAATTCGATTCCTAGATAATGAAAAATAAAAATGTTTCAGTTCTGCCACTAAACACGCAATGCCATCAGAATTCGGCATAAAGTGGCTAACGGAGTGTCTTACACTAGTTTTCCTCTGCCTACCCTGCTGTGTGCGGGATACAGCGTGAAGCTGATGTTTGAGAACTATTTAAAAAATAGAGATATTTCATTTCGTTTTGCTCGTAGTGGTTTTATACGAAAGAAAAGCGTGCGACGAAGTTGTAGGCTCGATTCACAGTCGGGAGGTTGAACGAGGTATGGTAAATGAAGGAAATCGCGCCGTTGATTTTCGCCACATCTTAACGAGGACAGGGTAACGTAACATCAGGTTCCCATGTTCCCTTTCTCTACACTGCTATGTGCATGCTAAAATTCAGGCAGTAAGCTAGGGACGGAGTTTCTATACGTTAGGTTCACTCTGCCTATCTTACTATGCGGCGTATAAATCATGAAATTGACGCTGTAACACTAGAATTTAAAAATACTTAAGAAACAAAAAAAGGAAAATAAGAGAATTTCATCCAGAGAGTTTTGTAATAAATACTACAGAAATGTGAAAGAAATGTATCTTTTTTAAAAATGATTGACTAAAGATATATTCTATTTCTATCTTCTATTTAAACTAAGCTTAGAACTAGACATAAACATCTCTAAGTATTTAGTTCATTTAAAAAAAGGCAATCCAAATATCTGGACGCTCTTAACGTCCAGATATTTGGATTGCCTTTTTTTAAATCATCTGAATTTATAACTTCCAAACATGTATGTATGTACCTCCTTATAGTTAGCCTAAAAAGCATAAAAAAATGTGACCACTAAACCACTATAGGCAACAATTTTTATAAGTAACTGATATTAGAGTCGTCCTCGTGACGCAATGCCTCGAAAAATTCAGCGGAAAGTGGGGAACGGAGTATCTCAATACTAGGTTCCCTCTGCCTACCCTGCCGTATGCGGGATACAGCGTGAAACTGATTTAATATTTCAATTGAATCAGTTGAACGGCTTATAATAATTAATATAACATTATTGAGTAAAGTTCAATAAACCTAATTATTTATGAAGTTGCGCTTTTAAAACACTTTACGCTCATTAATTTATATTAATTTTAGTTATAAGCTTTCAATTTAGATTTTTGGGAGCATTAATATTATAAAATATTACAACGCTGCTTGGCCTCTCTCTATATTGTTTTAAAGCCGATGTGAACCCGCGTGGAACCTTTGATTTATATGTCCACCTTCATAATTAATGAGAGATAAAAATATTTTTTTTCTTAATCTTAGTTTTAGTGTTCCTCGCTCCCGTATAAAATGCGGCGTAGAGTTCCACCTCTCAACATGTAATATCTCAAACATTGAGCAGAAATCAATCTTGTCATGATATAAAGCGTAGAGCTGATAAAAATAGAAAACTCTTTGTAAAATTAATGCCATCAAGGATCAGATGGATTGAATGATTTTGAATTCAAAACCCATCATGGAAGAGAATGTCGCTTAAAATATTTACTTTAGTTTGTCAGGTTATACAAGTAATTGGAGAAGAGTCCTCATCAATCATAATATCAAAGTGAGTATATGAGGGTACCCAACATGTACTGTCCTAATCGGTTGGGGTGTAAAAAATAGATAATGATAACGCTGAGCATACTCTCTCTCTATCTCTCTCTATACATTTATTTCTTTTAGATTCACGCTTTATATACCTAGTCAGGCAGAGAGAATGAAGCCAAATACTGCGGTTTCCGCATTCCTCTTTCACATCGTCACATGCTTTTGTGAAGTTACCTCCCTCCAGTATCATCGATTCTTGAACATCAATCGATATCTCCCTCTGTCTCTCTTACCACTCATTCTTGCTAAAACTTCTTGCACAGCAAAAAACATACTTTGAAACCAAAACGAATCTTCCGGAAATAATATGTAATAAAATTATTTTAATACCACATTCGAATATAACAGTATTAGCAGCTCCACTATGACCCGGTACAAATTAATTATCAGGATGTCATATAACCCCTTCGGGATGGCGAGCAAATTAATTTAATTTGTACATAACGTATTACCTAATTATACGGCAAATATTATAATATTTAGTATCAAAGCTGATATTTGTATAAGTAAATTTGTAAATATACATTTAATTTATTTTTAACAGCTTCTCGCTTTTTCTCGCATAGCAAGTTAGACGTTGTATTGTACGAAGCAATATAATTTTGTGATATTTAGCATAAAACCTTCCTTAATAAATGAACTATTCGACACATAAATATATTTTTAATTCAAGCCCGTAGTTCCTGAGATTAGCGCGTTCAACTCTAACAGCTTTATAACATTAGTATAGACTAATATAGACAGTATATATATACATATATATAATAAAACATTGCGTAAACAATACTTAATTCCATTAATGGACTAACAGCGGTTGTTTAGATAAATGATTTGGGCTAGCTGTATGTATAATACAGGCTGTTCACCACTTTTATTGTTAACATTTTGACGCACCATCCTTCTTTGTCACGGCCAAATGAAGAAGCCTTCAATTAATTCATCTCCACATTGTTTTGACAGGATATTATAAAAGCAATGATTTCAATGAAATTTTGAATGTATTTGTATATAAAGAATTATTTAATAATTGTAATATATTATGTGTATGTACTTGTATATAGCAGCTTCGCAGTTTTCCCATTTACAGCGGGGTGACTACCCAAGAGGAAAGTTTGTGTTAAGTAATCCGTTCCATATTTATTGCCAATTTTAAAGACATTGTGCGTTGAGTGCTGGAACTCAATGCTACGCTTTGTCTACCTGATCGGGAGATAAAGCCATAAACGAGCTCACAGCCGTCGCGTTTTAAGTCAGACGTCGAGCCACTGCGCTACGACGTATTTTATTACAATATACTTTATTGCACTTAAAAATTTAAACAATTTATATACAAAGCAAGTGAAACATGTACAATAAGGCGGCCTTATCGCTTAAAGCGATCTCTTCCAGGCAACCTTTGGTCGCTGGAGTTGTATAAAAAAAAGAAGTGTGGAAAATATTTTGAATAATATTATTCACCCGTTTTATTTATTAGGATAAATTCCTTAGTACCTAGGGAACCTAGTGTAAAGACACTCCGTTCCATTTCTGGAGGCATTGCGTGTTGAGTGGCGGAGCTCAACGCCGCGCTTTCCCCTCGACACCAGAGCGAAGAAATGAAAATATAAATGTAAATAAATATTGAATCTCCTCGAGTGGGGATCGAACTCACAACCAGCCGATTTACAGGCAAATGTGCCCCTGCGCTGTGCCACGACTGATCACAATAAAACAATAAATATATATATAAAATAATATTATTTAAAACAATATATTTAAAAAGTGATTTTGTATTTTGAAACTTACAAAGTTATCCTTGCTTTAATAAATATTCCTACAGAGGTCGCTACAAAAACGTATAAGCTCTAATAATATTATAACTTTGCCCTTGCGTCTGGATGGATAGCTTAAGTGGCCAAAGGCCTTACCTGGGATTTAAAATTTACTAAGGTCTTCTTATTTATCGCATCGCAGTGTCACTCTGTACTGTCTTTTATGCTCCATTTTAAAAAGAGAGATTTTAAGATGCTAAAATTGGCAGCGGTGTTGAGTTCTGCCATTGAACGCGTTAAATCTCAAAATTAGGCGAAAAACGAAAAAGTGATCAAACATACAATCTCTGCTGTAGGGACAAGAAATCTACTTAAAACGAAACTACTTGATATTATTACATGTTATTTTTAAATATAGTTTTTATTATGAATCATCATTATCATTAAATGTGTTTTTATTGTTCCATATCTTTTAACGAAAAAAGGAACCCTTATAAGATCACTTTGTTGTCTCAGGAATCTCAGAAACGTTTGGAGATATCGAGTTACAATTTAAACCATATAGGTACTCAAATCTACGGCCCCATAATTTCTTAAAAAACGCATTTCTACATTTACTTAAAAAAAGATATGGCGTATTTCGGCACTATAAAGAAAATTAAAATTAATAGGGTATTTTCGTTTGACCTAGAATTATGAAATTTGGCACTTAGTATCTACAGGTAGTAATAGTTTAGGAAAACGTCTGAAAACTATACAGGGGGTAAAATTTGCTATAAAGCCGCTAGTTTAAATGAGATATTAGATGAAAGGGCTCTGGTTAAGCTAAGCTTGAGTATCAGAATAAGCTCGAGACCTCCAATTTTTGTACGGAACCCTCGGTGTGAGAACCCGAATGACGCTAGTCCAGTTTTTTAATAATGATGATTCATAATTAAAAAAAACACAGTTTAGTGCCATTGCAATCAAATGCCATAATTTTTCTGCTTAGCAGGCCAGAGCAGCAAGTAGGACGGAATTTAGTGTTAACACACTTCGTTCATCACAAGTTTGTCATCTTTTATAATTTGCACTTTCCATTGGCCCAAAACATTGGCACAAACATGAATTTGGTACGGAACCCTCAATGGGTGACACCAAGTCTCACCTGACTTGTTTTTTATTAATAAATCTTAAGAGCTGAATGACAAAGGTTTTAGTTAAACGTAATAAATGTTTAATGAATTTCTTTATTCTTTAGATGATTATTTAATTGTGATTAATTTATGTCCGGTCTTAGTGCTAAAATGTCTAATTTAAAATTCTAATAAGTTTTAAATCTCTACAGGTCTATAAAAATTTCATATATAAATTTAATTGTGGAGAAATTTACTTTCAATAAATATTATAATTGTAACGAGTCGATAAGTCTTCTCTCAGCACGCAGTATCTTGAAAATTGAGCGAAAAATGGAGTGTCTTACCACTAGGTTCCCTCTGCCTACCCTAGTACATGCGAAATCAACTAACCGCACAAAGCTTTTGTTTAGTTTGTATCAACATTTTCATACATTTTAAACATGAGTGGTTAAAGTTATGTTTATTTTATATTTTGGACACGAATAAACGGCCATTCCGCTTAATGGCCGCTTCCCGCAACTTCACTTTAATAATATAAATTTGGTACCGCATCTGACCTTATTATACATACATATAGCGTCATAAATTATTATACGACACCATTGCGGTGCAGTGGGACAGGTTCTGACTGTAAATGCGATAGTTACGAGTTCGAAGAAGTTTATGAGGAGCATCGATTTCAATAGAACGCGCCGTAAAATTCGCGACTCGAAGTAAAATTTAAGTCTTATAAGACAATATTAGGCATAGAGATTCACCGCGGCGTTTACACAATGCATAACATATTAAAAGAGAGTAAAGAAAATAAAAAATCTACTTTAAAATTATAATGTAAAAATGCAGTTTTACATTTTTTTAAAACAGGATAGGGAACATTCTTTATTATATTAAGTCACTCCGTTCCTCATTTTCGTCCGTATATTGATACATTACAAGTCAATTGGCCGAATTCAACGCCGCGTTACGTTTACCAGAGCGAAGAAATGAATATATATTGTTAGCGTACTCGTGTAAAAGAGGGTAGATTTAGTTGGAAAATAACTATAAAAGCAGTGGAATTGTGTCAATCGGGGGCCACTTGCTGGTGAGTGACGGCCCCTATTGGAAGGAAACTAGTTTGAAGTATTGTTAGTAGGTGATACATATCACTTATTGCAATTACATAGTATCTTTTTCAAAATAGTTTAGAATCATATAGACGATGTGTGTTTTTAACGTGTTTTTCTTAAAAACGTTACCCGCTTCCGATTTCTAACAATATTATATAATCATTCGCCCGGACGGAAAACAAACTTACAGTAAAAGCAAAAAAAGTAAAAGCTTTTTCACTGCTTCACGATTGATTACTTTTTTTCTTTTTTAGCTTCCCGCTGTATCCCGCATAAAAGCTACTCACCTACATACTGGATGCAGAAGAAACTTGAGACACTCTATTCCCCACTTCCCACTTTCGGCTGTATTTTCTAACCATTATGTGTTGCGTGGCGGAACTTAACATAACGCATAATATATATATATATATATATATATATATATATATATATATATATATATATATATATATATATAATATTAATAATTTATTTTATGTAAAAAAAACAAAAAACAATTATTTATAAAATATACATACATAATATTAAAAATTAAAGCTATAAAATAT
>DWMY01000654.1:0-21123 GCA_018249775.1 Heliconius hecalesia formosus | reverse complement strand
AATCTCAGGAACTAATTAGTTTCAGTTGAAGCATCAATTTATCAAGTAAGGCTATAGGCAATATTACACCACGCTAATCGTTTCGACGATTTCGATTGAGGCATACATAGTGCTACTTTGAGTATTCAATCAAAAAAAATAACCAAAAGCAGATAAGATCTAAATATGTTTTAAGTTCTAAATGTGTTATATAAAAAATGCAATATATCAAAAATTTTAACAAAAATAAATAAAGGTCGAAAATGTATGTACAAAATTCTGACAATTGCCATTCTGACACACAATTTACAAAAGTTAAATACTTCTCAGTAGCGAACAAACGATTGCCGCTATCAGTGACCAAATCATCGGCGGTGTCTTATTAGTTATGTCATCAAACTCCAAGCATTTATTACTCCGCCGCACTCAAAAAATTGAATTAACATATAACTATATTTTTATTATTTTGAACACCAATTGTATTTTCCGCATATAAAAAGCTAAAGTATGTTCAATAGATAAATAAATTTGAATACCTTATTTGATGTTGACGTACGGAGTTCAAGGGTGTAACTTAATTCAACAAATTCTGTTTTTATAACAGAACCAACTAAAAACGCAAATAACTCTTGTGTAATGTATTATATATTTTTTTAATCTTCACGCTTTTTCCGTGTTGCTGAAAAGCAAGAGAAATGTAGTGTTAAATCACATCGTTGCTTATTTTAACACGCTTTTATTAGGTCGAGCTGTAACAAAGTATTTCTATGTAATAATATCTAAGAATATAAATTACACGTACTTCTAATTGTTGTATCATCATAAAACTTGGCAATTATATAAAGATATAGAGAGGATAACACAATATTATGGTACTATCGAGATGGTCTGATGATGGAATTAGAGTCGAAAATTATATTCGAGAAATCGAGTTTATT
The DNA here is from genome assembly GCA_018249775.1 of Heliconius hecalesia formosus. Classification (NCBI taxonomy): domain Eukaryota; kingdom Metazoa; phylum Arthropoda; class Insecta; order Lepidoptera; family Nymphalidae; genus Heliconius; species Heliconius hecalesia. The sequence continues at coordinate 20,206 of DWMY01000654.1, read as the reverse complement.
CTCATTAAATTCGACTTATTAATATGTAAACCATTTTTTTTAGTTTTGACTGAAGAAGATTGGGCTGAATAATTAGATAATACCTGTTAGTTTTGAACATTGTATTGAGTGAGTAACGGCTACGCGCTACGTCTACCAAACTACTTTTTTTTTTAATCATCGAACCGCTTGGTAAGGTGTTTTCATATATCTTATATATATATAGATATAAAGGCGCCATAGAGCACGAGTCTTTATTTATCTTGTTATTTAACTCATACTTATCATATGAAGGAAGTGATAAACAGAATTCAATTAAATATTAGATAAAATTAACTAATCAGTTTAATTTTATAAAATGATACAGATAATAATGTGAATTTATAAATGTAGGAAATGTGACAAAAAATCAGCTTCACGCTGTATCCCGCACACAGCAGGGTAGGCAGAGGGAACCTAGTATTAAGACACTCCGTTCCCCACTTACCGCTAAATTCTAGGGCCTAAGTCAGCGCCGAAACAGGTGATGTGTAGTTTTATAATTACTTTATTATCTCTTTTTTCTATTTTAACTTATTTTATTTACATCTTAGAAGCGAAAATCTTCTAAATGTTACGATATATCTAATAAATTAACCAAGTACATATACGTGTGTATGTATGTTCTAATCGAATAAAACTTGTAGTTTCTAAATGCACTACTCAGGTAACGAATCCATGACCATTAGTTGTGTTGTCTAGTAACCAACGGTAAACATTCAATACACTACAGATCGCATCAAACGGTTCCTGCAATTCATAAAGAAGACCGAACGGGCGCCGGCCCCAGAACCCCGAAAATCCACTTGTACTGATATGATGATGATTATATTCGCACATTGAGAAGTTCGCCGTTAATGAATCGTTTATCAATGAGACTGAAGTTGATAACCGCATGATTAGAAGGACAATTGTTGACTGGTTACGTGCATCGCGATAACGTATCCATAAAAAATATTTTTTTTTTATTCATTGAAAAATTCTAAAAGTATATTTTTTTCTAAAAATAAAATTTTCTATAAATTTTATGTAATGTAAAAAAAACTATTTATTTAAACGCTATTTTGTATATGTATAAAAACAGATGTACCTGTACCAACTTTTGTCGAATGTGAGAATAGAAATCGTGGTACTCCTTAAAAAAATAAACATTTTCCGTAGCTTAGCGATGTTTAATCACTATTTAGCCTCAGTCATATTTTATCATTAGATACATGTAACATACTTACAAAAACTGTAATTTGCAAATTTTGAAATTACAACAATGTTACAATCACAAATACAGCATAATCTAAGCATAAGCATTCATCCGAAAGTGGATCGAACCTACAATCATCGTGAGTACAATCAAACACTAGGCAACTGAGCAACCTTGGCGATATTTATCTTTTCATTCAAAATAGGCAAACCAATTTAAAAGCAAGTTCGTACTTCGTCCTCAGTTATCAAACCATCATCAGATATTTAAAGGCGATGAAACAGCGGGTCTAGCTGGCGCCCTGAGTCGCGACTGTATCGTTACTCACACGTTGCCGCTACCGGCGTACAAATTAATAACACGATGTTTACTTTTACTATCAACTGACTCAACTCTTGGCTGGACGCCTGCCGGCCTGGAGCCTAGGACGGAATAGTGAGCACTGATCATTTACAATACCAAATGTATATTATGAAACTCACTTTGTGTGAGGCGCAGCCAGCGTATGACTGTTCTTCTTCATGTCAATGCTTGGAAAATTCACATCATATTTTGCCAGTATTTAGCCTCGTTGACTGCGGTATTTGTTGCCTTAGTCAAGTCGTCATACAAACAGATGAACGGACATATGGCGCCACAGTCGCAGATTGATTGGATTGGATTGTTCAGAGCGTATCCCCATTTAACGAGGTGTTCTTTGCATCGGCCAACCTGGTTCCGTAATCGATTAAGCGACTTTCAGGTTTACCACTGTCAGTTGTAATTTGCGGGTAAACACTCTTTGTGGGGGACAAAGTTCGAAGGTGGTGGGTGGTTTGACTGCCATAGCTGTTTCCTAGCACGACTCGGACGTGAATGTAAAGATGTGGTAGATTTTATAAAATTGTGGCGACTTTTCAAGCGGACACGAGGTGCGGTGTAGCCATAGAGTGGATGCCAAGAATCTTTTTCCTGACGCAATTTTTCCACAGAACATGCCACCTCACGTCGTACCTTAGGAGGCGCTATGCCACCCAGGGGGTAGACCTTGTTTAATGATTTAAGGTAAGTAGTAATTATTCGACAGATCTCATTTAATGCTAAGTCCACCTCCTTAACATGAGCGGAGCGGTGCCAAACTGGACACGAGTCTGAGTGAACCCGCAGAGAAAGATTGAGCAAGACCTATTGTGCGAAGTACCTGTGAAGCTGTCCCTCAATGTGACGTCAGAGCGATGAATTATTTTCATTTTCTAGCTCTGATTACAAGACAAAAGTGCGGTGTTGAATACCAAAGTTCCGTTCCTCTCAACACACTATGTCTAAATTTGGGCGGAAATGATAGGAGATACATAATACTATAACCGATATTAAAAACAAACAATATTATTATTAAAAAAAATATTCTTTAACATCTAATATATCCTAAATAATATTCCAATAGCTATTGCGCATTTAAAACAACGTACATCGTTACAAATTAGTAATAGGTAGTTATTAGATAATTATGAAAATAAAGGTTATTTCAGGATTAAGAGGAAAAGGCAGCGCGTCATCTCAGGCGCCGGTAGTGGCGTAGAGCGCGCCGTCTGACACCGGCGCCGCGTACTGAAATAACTTATAAACACAACTCAACACTGTTAAATAATTTAACTTAATCGATAACATACGTGATGCAGACCTTGAGGCCAATGTTCAAGGGCCTCTCCATTATAGCTATTTTTAGAATTCAAATGGTTGTAATTGTTATGAAAACTATGACAGAAGTACTATAAGCGATAATGAATAAATATAGTTTTAATAATATCTGCGTTATTTTAATATAGTTTACTTTGATATCGTTTGTCTCATTTGTTTGTGTACTACGTAAAGTAAACATAATATACAGAGTGTTTTTGTCAACATCAGTTTAAATTAAACCACAGTTTTAACTACTCTATAAAAACCAATACAATTAAAACAAAAGAGATTTTTTCCAAAAATGAAAAAGTGATTTTTTCAAACAAACTAATTAAAAAAAATATGGTTGTAAAATAAAACGAAATTTGTCAAGGATTATTTTTTTTTATGGAAAAGACAAGGCAAACGAGCGTTCGGGTCACCTGATGGTAAGTGATTATCGCCGCCCACGACCCCGTGCAACCCCAGAGGAGCTGCAGGTGCGTTGCCTGCCTGTAAGGTGGGTTGGGCTCCGGAGCCCGGCATTACCTGATGCGAGACGCAGTGGCATAAAGCTACTACTTCACACCGGTTTTAAAAGGATGACGCACACAGACATAAAACTATCAAAGTGATAACGCCGCACACGTCTCATTCACTAAATCGAGTCGTATGTAAGGACGGCAATGTTAAATAGCGTAAAATAGACCGATAGATATCTCTTTTTCGTTCTGGTATGTAGTTTGTGAATAAAAGGCGGCAGATTGGCAACGGTTAGTAGTATTTTTGTAGTAGTACTGTACTGCGTCACACGACATACAGTATGGATCGTGATCGTGAACATCGTGAAATGAAAAAAAAAATCCTACGTCTAAACTGTTGAGGAAAGTGAAACTTGTAAGGAAGGTAATATTTTACCCTATATGCTGCTTCCGTAAAAGGAGCGCATACGCTTCCATCCTGTATAACCTATTAAGTAACCATCATTTACGACTTGTTTAAAAATTACAATAAAATGTATCTGTTTAAATTCGAAAGATCAAATTATATTAATCATTCCAATAAACCTAAAACAATCTAACCACAAGAATGTCAACTACAATTTGCATACCAACAAAAGGATGCGGTTTTATACAAAAAGTATTATAAAAACTTTTATTGTAAATCTGGACAGTATCTATTTTCATAGAAGATGACGCGCGATGGTTCGCACTGGTGAATCACTCTGGGAAATCCAACTTCCGAGGTGTAGTTGTCACCGTTCTTGCTAGCTCTCAGTTTCGTGCGTCAATATTGGCCTAAATTAACTTTTTTCTTTCAACTTGTTTATTTGTAATTTACGCGTAATATTGTATTTCATTGTAATTAATAATATTCTATTGTTTTAATAGAATATATTAACATTTTCGGTGTTTGTACATACATACTTATAACTATATAACATTGACAACGCGTTGTAAATATATTACGTGAAAGAGTTTCACAATGTTATGTTACTTGACCATGGATATCTAACTACAATATCACTTTTTTCTATCACAGATTATCGCTAATGATATAGACAGAATGAACGAAGTGCCAAGCTTTACAGATATGATAAATTTCTTTCGCTTCTTCTACCCCTATCAATTACTTCCCCTCTTCCTCCAGTATTATTCACATTATGTTTTTTGAAGGCACCTAGTTCTTTTTCTTTTCTCCTTCTACTCTCTTTTTATAGAAATGTTATACGTAAGCGTTGTATTAAAATTATTAAGAGACATTGATAAAATCGGAATGTTCTTTCTTTCAATAATTACTATAGCTATTATTAATAATATATTATAATATCTATCAATTTTATTTTACAAGTATATATTGAATGAAAAAGTGTATAAGGAAAACGAATAATATTATAGAAGTAAAAAATCTTCTAATCTTGATATATCTAATTTAATCGATTTTCCTTAAAAAGTATTTAGTTAATAGCGAATGGCGGAGCTATAATAAATATTTTAATGTTAATTTTTCAATTTTCTAGAATGAAGTAAAAAATAAGTTTCTGTTTTTTGTTTTTCCTGCATAACACACCATTCTCTACTTTACGCCCTAATTCCATACATCATGTGTTAAGTGAGGAATCTAACGCTTTACTTAGTCTAACCAGATTTTTCTGAATAACCGGAATCGAAGCTATAACAATCGTGTTTACAATCTAATTTCACCATGATGGGCTCCCAATATATTCTAATACAAAAATAAATTTCCCAAAAATCTTTATTTAAGTTAGATCCTTAATATACGAAATATTTTAATTCTAAAAATCCTCTTCCAATATCCAGGCCATTCTTCCAACTACACCTATCCCTCTGCCTCTCTTACCACTCAAAACTCAGTCGTCATTTATTATTTCGACGTGCCCAATCCATTTGAACACGTACTCCTTCAATATCACCATGACATCTTTGGTAGTATATTCCATTCTGTGTATGTCTTCAGTGTGCATTAGGTCCGCCAAATTAGCTATGCATATCCTACGAAGACATCGCATGTCCACATCTTTTATATTTTGTTTCTTTTCCTATATAACATCCACGTTTTGCTGCCGTATAACAGTGTCGGTACCAGCTCTGCATTGGGTACGATAAAAAATACAGCTATGCTGACGTTTCGCTGTCTTTTTATTGCATCCAAGCTACCATTAATCCCGTTGCCGACAACAGTACACCTTTCTAAATCCATTTCGTATCTTCCATCTCTGCAAAACATACTGCCCAGATATCACTATCATTCATTCAATTGTTCTAATATCTTTCCTTTTACACAAAACGATCATTACGTCCATTGTCATAATAAATATTTTTTATATGATAATTTTAGATTGATCTTAGATCGAAAATTCTATTATTTTCATAATTTCTAGGTACCAATCAGATCGTGTTGACGACCTCCAAACTTCAAAATAACTTCTAACCAGTTTGCCTTCAAACCAAAAAAACAAAAAACCGGTGACGGCTATGCGATATTTATCTAAAATATTTAGAAATCATCCATACCAGTAATTTCATTGCAAGAGGCAAGATATATAGGAAATCTCTCTTAAGATTTCCTTTGTGGGCATTGTTGTAAACGATATTTTCTCATATTCATCAAGCCAATAGTTATACATATATTGTTTTTTATAATAGAGTGAACGCTCCCTAAACCTTTTTTTTTAATATTTGAAAATTAGAATTTACATTTCTGATGAAAAAAAAATAGGGCACACATTTTTCTTTTCTAAGTGAAATCTAAGCAATTGTGTTAGAAAATTTATCACTGAAATTGCACCTAAAATATTTTTTCCTTTTATGTTCTTTATTGTCAACTTTTCGCTTATTTAAAACGAAACTGAATTAAACGTTGTACTTTGCCAACTACACTTAAAAAACAAATCACACATACAAGCAAACACACGTCGGTGTAAATCATTACAAAAAATATATTTTATAAAAAAACGTGTAAAGTGCAGTATAATTAGAAAAATAACAATTAACATCATAAAACAATTTGTATGATAGATATTAAATAACCTTGACACAAATAGATTTTCGATATACGTGTAGACTTTAGAGCCTATTATCTAGTTGTTTAACTAGTCTGAAAACAAAGGAGTGCTTTATATAAAAAGTCGTGCGTTAGCGCAAGTAAATCTTGTACTGTTTCAAGTGTGTAGGATAAAAATATCTACTATATCTATAATTAAGAAAAATCAAATGATTGCTATATCTATATTTAATATTAAAATTAGCTGTAGTCCGGATAATCCTCTTTCCGTACTCCCAAAGGAAATGAAACCTTTATCACCTTGTTGTACGTCTGTCAAGACCATTTTTTTTAGATTACGTGGAGGTTCTGAAATTAATATCAAATGTTCAGATCGGTCCCTAGGAGCACAGAAATAAATGAAGCTTCTATGTGAATGCAATCAAACGATACGTCTCATATGCATTAATGATAACTTACAATATAAATAAAAGAAAAAATCTAAAAGTGAGTAGTAAAAAAAAACATAACAAACATATTTGTAGTTTATTTCATACAAAATGAGTGCAGACGCAAACTTAAGTTTGTCATTACTTATAACTTGTACTTCCCGTTGACCTTCAATCCTTTAATCGTTACGGAACTTTCGAAATTCGGAGTAGAACACGCTCTTGACTGCTTATTTCCGATTCCTATAAGAATCACGAAAAATTTGTGCTCCCTTATACTCCCTCGGTAGTGCGTTGTCTGTTTGTCTTTCAGTTACACAACGCAATAGTTTTATCGATACACATAGTTTAATTTTGCCTTTTCAATTTATAATAAGTTACATTAGTGGAGCTATTGAGTCCACGTCTGGATATGGCTTTATAAAAAAAACCATCTTATACGCTAAATACATAAATACGTAGCTGGAACCATCGTGATGGGTTGCCATTTGCCAATAAAAGAGGAAAAGTTTAACTCTACTGTACACGAGTAAATATATAGTAGTAGATAATCTTCATATCATCACTTGACAGTTCCAAGAATGCGCGAGCGTGAGAAGAATACCATACTATACTTATTACCTTTACACTCATGACGAGAGAAGTGTAGCAGCAAAATACTTTTCCATGTGTATTAGGAACATTTACATGCTTTTAAAACTTATACAAAAAACAACTTCATGTTCTCTTCTTTCGAGGCTGTCGTGGCGCAGGGGCATAAATTTGCGAATGTAAATGCAACGGTCGTGGAATCGATTCCCACTCGGGAGACTGAAGTATTTAATATTTTTATTTCCCGCCCTAGTAACGAGGCGAGGTGGGGTTCGGAAGTATTTTAATGGGAACGAAGTATCGTAACATTAGGTTTCCAGGATCCCTCCGCCTATCCTGCTACGTGCGGGATAGAGCGTGAACCTATAAAAAATGTTCTTTCCTGTAGCGCTGTACAGCTGCATTTTGTCTGCTATAAGACACTGCGCTATGCACTGTTGCATTAAGAACTATTGCATGTTGAGTGGCGGAACTTAACGTCGTGCTATGTCCACCAGAGCGGGGTAATGAAAATAATTGAAATATTAATATTTCCTCCGAGTTGGGATCGAACCCAAAACTGTCGCGTTCACTGATTCACGGCGGCCCATGCAATTGGTAAAATATTTAATAATCAGTAGACAGTACGATAGAGACCTTTAGAAAATGTTTATAACGTCACAACATAATAATAATAATAACCACAAATATACACAATTTGGTTATTATTTGTATATAAAAATGCATTTAGCAGTAACAAAATACGAAAAATATCCAGAATATAATTACTGTTACGCGTAAGAATATCGTAATTACCAAAAGACTTTAGTAGGAGTGCAATGTCAAGTTACAGAGGTACATCCTTGATGTACGACTATAAATTGGCTTGATTGTAAAATTGAGATCTTCAAATATTTTCCACAAAATCAAAAAAAAATAATGAAAAATAAAATTTTGATACTCCCATTAAAATTGCTTCGATTGAAATATAAAATAAGTAACGAACATTATACTCCGTCTAGACACAAATCATAATAATTAAAAATGTGAACCTTGAAAGTAGAAGCGCACCTTGAAACAAATAGGTACGTTTTTTTGACTCTGTATATCTAATTGCCTTCTACGTATATACATAATAAAACAGTAGTAATGACCGTCTTGTATATTTAGGCACATATTTAAGTCAAGTCCAATTTTATTGAATTTCTGTATAGTTTCACGTTCTTTTTTTCGAAAGGCTTGTTCATATTAAAAAGTCACTGAAAATTTTTATTCATACATAAACTCTTACGTTATTGAACGGCTGACAGAAAATGCATGTAAGATAGGGAGAGTAGGAGAGCACTAGGAAAGGATTTCTCACAATTTGTACGGGAACGGAAAAAAAACGGATTTTTCTATTTCATATTTAAAAGTTCTCGCAAACGAAGTTGCGGGCGATGACTAAAAAAAAAGAGAGAAGATCTTAGCTAATAAACTCAATGATTCATGTCATGCAAAAATACGCAAAAAATATACCACCTTCAGATTTTGGAATTCGAGAAAAACTAAATACAAGCAAGTAGAATATTATTTTTGCAGTGTTTACCTGTAGTTGATACATTTGGGCCTGGATTGACTGACATTGTGGTAGAGTTCAGTAAGATCTTCACAGCACTGTCACAAGATAAGTTTACATACTACATATAGTTAGATACTGATATTATGTATACATCTAACGAATACAACATTTCATTCAATTTACAATTAATAATATTTCACTAAGCATAATTTTCAAAAGCTATAGCTAGATCAAAGTTATTTAGTAAACAACACTATAGCAACTGTTTGTATGTAATTTGTGGGATATAATATTTGTATAGAGGTGTAGCGCAAGACATACGCTCTCCCCGGCAGTTAGGTACCAACTGTCGCGTACCGGTTGCCAGGCGCTAGGGTGGGGGTGGGGGTGGTGGTAGGAAGCACAGCCTCCAGCCAACAATAATTATGTAAGGAGGGTTGATGCTATTTTTAGAGTTAAGGCGAACACGTAACTTCGTAAATTTTACAATGTTTTAGCTGAGTGTTTTGCGCTCTATTTGTGGAGCTCTTTCTACGATTTCGCAAGTACCAACCCCCAATATTTGTTGGACTGAACTAGATCAAAATTGCATTCTACAGTGACTCTACGTAATTGAACATAAACGCTTTTGAAAAGAGAGCACATTTAAAATTCTACTTGTGACAATAGGAAATAAAAACGTACCATAAAATAAACAATAAAAATCTATTATCATCTATCGCAGAGTAAAATCTGACAAGCGAAGAAGCGTAGATATAGTACAAATGCACTGTAGTGGGTATCTGGGCGAGAGAGCCGGGCGCCTCCCTCCACGTGCAAGCCACCCACCGGCCGCATTTAATTAACTCATACAGAAACAATAAACGCGTCTAACCGACAATAAATACTTATGTACCTAGTGTTTATTTTGATTGACTTGTAAAAAGCAAATCTCTCATATATCAGAGCAAAATGTTTAATTATTTAATACAATTTAAGCAATAACAGTAAAATGAAATGTATGCTGCTAGCTGCTGCAAGCTGCACGCTTTTTGCGGTGGGCAAAGATTCTGTCGGGGTTATGGAAGAATTTCCCGTAGCTCCGCGGGCTGTGGCGGCCGTGCAAGAGCACTGTGAGGTTTTAGTGAGTACACCTGCCGGTCCATGAGTCCCATATGATCCCGCTAGAGTCTCCACTAGAGCGGCGTGCCCGTAAAAGGGTTTCCTCACTAAAAAAGGGTAGGCAGAGGTCCTAGGAGAACTTAGAGTAAAGACACTTTTCCTCACAAGTTTCCTACTTTCCGTCTAACTTTGAAGATATTGCGCGTCGGGTGTCAGAACTTAATACTTTAAGAATACTCTACCAAAGCGAAGAAATAAAAATAATTTAAATGTAATTATTCCATCGAGAGAGGATCGAATGATCGCCACGACGACGGCCTCAAAATGCATCCCAGTAATTTTACTAGCAAAGTCCAGCTTTAGCCCACGACTCGCATACTGAGAGCTCCGTACCAATTGTATCCCAACGGGGAGTACATAAAATTTGACAAACTTCAAAATTGCGGACGTATACAATTATATTGTATGACATAAATATTATCAAATATGTAATCATATAATAAAATATTTTAAAATTTTCACTTTTCGGATTTTTTTCCTTTACTTGTTCCTAAGTACTGCAATTTCTCAATTCTTATCAAATTTCATAATTGTAGGTCCACGGGAAGTAGGATAGATCCGTGTACCTTAGGATACCTAGAGACAGTGATAGATTTACTTTAAATTTGGCACTATAAGTGCCAGAAGCGCATCCCTTTTGTGTCCAACATCTCGATCGTACCCGAAAAAGTCGGCGATTTGGAATGTTCAGGTCAGGTAGTTGATAAAATTTTTGCTTTTTATTTCATATTTTTCATATTCAAAATTCAAACTTTTTCTCCTAATTTTTTTTTATGTCTCAATTATTATTTTTCTTGTTTGATGCCACGAAGTAAGAGGAAAATAACTCGACTGAAATCCAATACGAATAACGTCGATCATAAAAGTTATAAAACAGGTTATAGTACGATGGTCAATTGGATAGGCTGCTGAAGAATGTTTTGTTTTCATTTGATATGATAGTCTTAGATAGAATAAAGAATATATATTAAAAATGTTGTGTGCAGAACAAACCGGAAAAGTAAAGTTCTTGTATTAACATATTTCGTTACTTTGCTATCACTGTCCTAAAGTACAAGACGTGAATGCAATTTTAAAATTTCATCTATATTTCAAGTTAATTAAAACGGAAGTAGTGTAGGATTGAAGAAAAGTGTCCTAAGGTCTACCCTATAGATTTTCATTCACGGTGAATTTAATACAAAATGCAGTAAAAACGAAATTCGTATCTTTTGATGGCGTTGACTTAAAAGCTTGATTTACATTAATTTCAACTTGATACCTCCACGCGATGTCAACATAAATGGTCTTAACAGACGGACAGAAGGACAACAAAATATTCCGTTTTTTTCGTTTTGAAGTACGTAACCCTAAAAAGTAAGAAAAATCAATTAAATAACACGTCAGTTCCAGTAGACATATACGGAGCTTTGCATGTTCAACGGCAGAGATAAAAAAAGGAGAATTGAATTGCACAAGCAAATCATTTTGTCCATATATGTACAGACAGTGAACAATTAAAAATAACTGCAAACTACCGCCCTTGCAAATGAGACCTTGCGCTTGCTATTCTTCATTCACTTATGTAATGTTGCAATCAATTATTAATACATAACATTGTACGTATATAAAGAAACAGGAACAGTTACAAACAATATACAATACAAGCTTTCCACTCTTGGCTTCGCCCGCGTGATTTCCCAAATTTTCCATAAGATATTTTCTCATTTTAAAAAACTTATTATATTTGTTACTGACCATTAGGTTAAATTTCAAATTACATGTGCCTTGTTGCCAGAGCAAGGTAATGAAAATATTAAAGAATTTATTCCCGCGAATGATAATCTAACCCACAGTCGTAACTTCTACAGACGCTTACCCCTGCTCTACGACAGCCTCCGTTAAATTTTATAACAAAACTTATTTTTATAGCAATGATGACAATGATGTGTGGTAAATTATTCTCATCTTCTTATTACATTACATAAATATTTTTATTATCAAGTTATTGGTACAAATTTTTCCCGTAGTATCCCAAAGCGACTATGATAGAAATATATTACACCGTAAAAAATATTTGATAAAGCCACATTTAAACCATGATATCATCTATTTAACAAGCAAAACAAAAAACGAAATATCTTAAAAGAATATGGAACAGAATGACTAATGATCGCAAATTCATAAATATCTTGAGAAAAAAAAATTCTAAGTCATCTTTCCTAAACATGATTGCGTCGATACTTTTGTAGCATACTTAGAAAGCGTTTGATATTACACGCGATAGTATTCGTTCGCCTCTAGGAGTAATATTTGTAGTTATATTTTTGTTGCAGTCTAGGTAGACTAAGCTCACTAGATTATATGCGTGAAGAAAAAAACAAAGAGAAACGATGTGTCATGAACTCAAATAATATGGCATTATTATAACAAAATTAAAAAGCAAAACCAAAAAGAAAAACGCTTGTTCGATACAGTCCCCGCGTCGGTAAATTTGCTCAGGAAGCACCTGGAGTCAACCGCCAACCTCCCTATCGAGGCTCGTCTGCGTGGGCGTGTGTTGACAAACTGAGTTATCGAGTCTATTTCTAGATGGAGCCACGCCCATGGGGGCAGGGCGGCCCCCCACCACGGAGCCTCCCCGTAAGCGCCCTTGACCTTCCGTATCCAAACAACCGTAGTCACAACACGTTGAGACAGTTTGCTTATTTGTTCCCTTAATGGTTTTTTGACAATTTATCATTTTTATTATAACTAGATTTTTTTAACAAAGTTTAGCCCCAATGTGAAATTTAGCAAGCTCTATTTAACCAATTTCCCAGTGTCCGATTGAGCTGAAATTTGGATTACGAGTTCGTTTCTGATGAAATGATTGAACGGATGAAAGAAGGAGATTGAACGGAAAATCACCTTGCAATAATGATTTATTAATAAAAATGAGAATATTAAGAAAAAACTATAAAGTAAAAAATAAAAAATCTTTTGTCAACAACCTTTAACCTTGTAAGTTGCACTAAAATGTAAGTGATGTGAATTTTATAAAATTGTAGCGCAACGTAGCGCAAATAAAAAACAGATAATTAAAACAAACAACACTAAAATAAATGTCTTACTTGTTATCATTTTAGTACCTATAACATTATTTTTCTTAGTTTACCTTAGCAGAGAGAACCTGGGAACCTGGTGTTTCCCTACATTCCGCCGAATTCTGGAGGCATTCCTTGTTTCATTTTGTTCTTTGACGGCTACGTCCCCAAATTGAGTGGAGTTAAGAGTAGTGTACGACACAGATGATATGACGCATACGAAATAAAATAACCTTCCTCAATAAATGGACTATCCAACACAAAGATTTTTTCAATTCAGTCGGTATCTTCATAGATTAGCGTGTTAGATGTTTATGTAGGTTTCTATTTACTTTCGAACATCTATACAAAAAAGAGTAATAAAATCACTGAATTCTATTATTACAATACCTATATTAGTATTAAATACCGTTTATAAATATCAGCTCACAGAATGCAAATAGCTTACAGATCAGATTGCTCAAGGGTCTTGTTTCAATATAATTAAAAAAAAAAATTTATTAAATATTAAGCTTTCTTTTAATTAAATTATCAAATATTAAGCTTAATAGACATGTAACAAAAGTAATTTATAGCTAAGTTATTTTGAATCAGCGATTTAAATTCATTTGGTAATTTCTTTCAATTTAAAATATTTTAATGATTTTCGATCATTAACTATTTGTTACCGACTCAAGGTTAGTTAGGTTTACCTTAATTTAATTTTGTTTTAGTACCCAATTTATAAGTATGTTTAAGTTAATATTTAAGTGTATTTTTTTTACTTTCTTATTTTTGATTGTTTTAATCTTTTTTATTAAAAAAATATGTACGTATATTTAGTCATCCAACTCTCAGGTTTAATTTTTTCTCTAAACTTACTATGTGAGACCACTACTGTACACACAAAGAAACAAAGAGGGAACAAGAAATCGCTTTCACTTTCCTAATCTGAATTTGGAACTTTTCTTTAAAATTTATCAATTTCTAGATGTATATAGAAATTGCCCTATATAAATGTAAAGATACATCTTTTTTAAAAAAATGTACATAAACATCAGATGACTAAACTAGCTACTCATACATTTAAATTAATGAGCAAACAATCAATTATCCTGTTTCTTTTTCCTCGTTTCTAAAAAAAGAATTATTTAAATCAAGTATTTAGTACAATTGAAGCAGCGACAGGAATATGTGGTGAAGGGAAAAGAGGGTATAGTAAAAAGCGCGACGAATGATGGGATGTTAAAGTGCAAGATGCTGTAGAAAGAAAGAAGAAAGTATGGCAGGGTTATAAATCCTCAGGTAAGGATAAAAGTATGAAAGAGATAAAAAAGAAAGAGTATAAACTGCAAAAACACGAAACGAAACTACTAATTAAGATGAAGCTTGAAAAGTCAGAGAACGAAAAAGACGAATGGTTAACGAACCAGACAAACAGAACCATTCTACAGAAAAGAAAAAGAAAATCTTTATGTTTCAGGGAAAACAAAGATTTTCTTTTTCTTTTCTATAGACTGAAAGGTGGGCTTTCGAAAGACGGTGAAATTTTAACAAAACAACCACACGTTGTGCAGCGATGGGCAGAATTTTACATGATGTATGAATGTAATGACTCAGTCTTAAATAATAGTGAAACGCTGAGTCTTCCTTGCATATAGCAATATGTGGGTAAAATAATCCAGTGTTGAGACACTCCGTTTCCACATTTGGTCTTCTTCTTGGCGAAAAAATGAAAATTCTTCACTCTCGAGTGGGAATCGAACCCACCACCATCGTCTTGTGTACAGTCTTATATATTACATAATGTTATATATTATCATAATATTTTCTTAAAAAAAAATATTTACTATTATGCAAATACTCTAATATAAGATATTAAGTGGCAATTCGACAACGACAATGTAAATACTTATGTGTACCTACAAAACCATATTCTTTCATAACCCGAGTCACCAAAATGATGTTATATTATACTGGACTACTAAGTAGGTACTTAGCTACATTAATTAGGGAGAACGGAGCGCCAAACGCTACGGTTTCTACATATCTTTTTCGCCTTGTCCACTGTCATCTACCTCTTCAAACATGGCCTCCGAGGGATCCTTACTTTTTACGTAGCCTTCCTCCAGTATCTTTCATACTGTGTTTTCAAAGGTCAACCGAGGCCTCTCCCTACCTCTCTTACCGCTCACTTTTCCATTATAAATCATTTTTACAATTTTTTTATGTGTCTCTTCTTTGTGAGTTCGATCAGCTGATCGAACTTAACTTAAGCTAGCGATCGAACTTAAGCTAAGCTGACTCCGCATATCCTACGAAGAGATGACATATAAATAAATAAATAAATCTCCACAGCATTCATCTTTCTTTCATTCTTCTTCTGTAATCGCTAACGCATAACAGCGTCACTACCAACTCTGCATTGTTTCAACCAAACGTGCACAAAACCACAGAAAACTTCTCGGTTAAAGATTTTTTTCATGATCATACGGAAGGATAAGATTTTGATCCAAACATCCTCTTCCAGGTCTTAAGCCTCCTTGAGCCACCCACAAAAGCCTTTCAGATCTGTCTTGCATTCTACTCACTAATATTTTAGTATAAATTTTACTATCCAAATTAATCAAACTAATAGCAATATGGCTTGCGCAATCTACTGTGAACCTTCGCTTTTATAGAAAAGACACGATGACTGCATCTCGCCTATCGTCTGGGACCTCACCTGATTTCCAGTATAAATTGCACAAAAAGCAGAACAAGTTCCAAGACGCGTGGCCCATCAAATTTGATCATCTTGGCAGTAACTCCATCTGCTCCTGCTGCCTAACCACATTTCAGACTTTGTATTGCACTCTCAACTTCTTTTATACTGATTTCGCCATCAGAATGGAAAATCTAGTGCCAAATGTGGCACCATCGTATGCAAAAAATAGTGTCAAGGCACCCCTTTCTCTACTTTTTCCTTACCTTATAAATTGAGCAAGTAATCAATTAATTACTTGATCAATTTGAGCTCCCACCACATACAGTCAAATTACGTGTAGGTAATCCAAACTGTAGCTGAATCATGGCAGTACTAGGAATCTGGGCCAATGGGCGTAATCGAAAAGGTCTAAAAAGGCTTATCAATTCGCTTTATTCACGAATTAGTCGTTAGATGTGACCTTTTTAAAATATAGTACTCCCACGTATTTGCCAAACGACTCGTTTTTAGTAAAAATCCTAATAAATACAAATGTAAAACAAATCTTGACACACAGTCACATTCGACCACGCCGGCGAAGCCGCAGGTATACGCTAGTTCACTCACAAATAATTTAGCATCAAGTTGTAATCAATTATTAAGAGATATATAATATACTTTTTCTATTAATTTGCTTAGATGGTTTACAAAAAGCGCGGGTTTTTGTAAACCAATTTAAAATATTAAAATGTTTTAGTCATTAGTCGTATTAAGAGCAATTTATTTTTAGGAGCTCTAATTGAAGTAATATTTTGGTTTCCCAAATTAGTTAGACTGACCTTTTTAGATCGGCACAAAACAGGACATTGTAGGGTGGCTTTCGTTTTTTTAGAGGTTTTTCTCGACGTCTGACGGACGTTTTCGTTTTTTTAAAGACATAATTAGTGTAGTCCGACCGAAACAAAGGTTTCAGCCGAAACCGAAACCGAACCTTCGACTTTGCCCTCAGGTTCGGTAGAAAACGGAAATCGAAACAGAAACTTTTTAATAAACAGTGTAATTAAAGAGTAACTAAAACAGTCGATAGAGGTAGTCATTACCAAATATTTTTACCCTAAATTGCATGGTCCGTAGTTTTACTATTTTCTAGATATAAGCCTACAAGTTTATTTTTTAGCAATAAAAGATAATATAAAATTAATATTTTTTGTTCAATGCGTATTGGTACTTTTATGTAATTTTTTTCCGCGAAATAGCTAAAAGTTTTTACGTCAAATCAATGCCAATTGCCAATTTGGCAAATCTGATAATTTTCTAAGATTCAGCACATTAGTCTTTTACGAAATTGATTCAAACTGTCATGTCGCAAAATATTACTGTTCCACAATGTTATTTCTTTGAATGTTACGCAGAAAAATGTAGACGAAATATTTGAAATGCCCTCGCGCACTTATTGCCCTCTTTCATTCGATACCAAATAGGTGATATTTCAGTTATTCATTCATCACAGGTACATGTATAATTGACACTTTATTTTTTTTTTTTTTTTGAAAACTAGCGTGCTGTGATAATTGCGGAGAAACTTGCTTCGACCGACTGATATTTACATATCATACAAATTGTAATGACATTAATTACAATTTACCCGAATAATAATATAGGTATGTTATGCGTAGTAGCTTGGAACTAGCAAGCTCCTACTATTAATTATTGTACAGCACACTATATCTATAATTTAGATATTTTTTCTTTGCCTCATTACCAGAGCGAGGAAATCCCAGACCCGTCGAAGTCGACCCGTCGTCCCACAACCGTCGCACTTTCAGTTTTGTTTTGTTTTGTACTTTCATAATTTTCATATAAAAGTACAGATAAGTTACATTTGTGCAGTAGGTGCGGCGTGAATAACTTATCTGTTATGTTGTGTTAATTATAAAGAGGTAGACATCTTTGTCTACGTCTCTCTCTGACTTTTTGTATCTGAATAAGGCATATTCATTTCTCGAGAATAATATTACGTCATCGATATCACAATTTAGTATTGTAAAGTGCGCTATTACTTAAATCACCGATTACATATTGATATCGTATCGTGTTTTATCTACAATCATTTTCTTAGACTTAGGCCCGTTCAGAAAAACCCAAACCCAACGTTAGCCTCAACTTTATACTCATACATGCAAGATCTATCATATACAAAGAATATACTCAAATACATACGTGTTAAAGTTTTTATGGCATTATTACGCTTAACCTTGTTTTGGATTACTATATGAAAAGATTCTCAAATGTCTTTAGATAATAACTAATAAATAATATTGAGACTTCCTGTCGAAATAATATTGTAGGTATCTTATACTCGCTCAATCGCGTAACGTATAACATGATTAGACTCTGCGTTCCCAACACAAAGCCCAATTTTCAAGATATTGAGATTTGAATGGTGACATGAAAACTTTATATGCCGCGCTTTATATTAAATGAAAATAATTATTTTCCCCCAGTACGAATCGAACTCACAACTGTCACGTTTACAGTCACATGCTCCTCCGGTGCATTCCGATAGTGTGACTCTATGGGTAGTACATGCTATTGAAATGCAGCTGGTAAATAAACTAAATATGGCGGTTGTCAATATAAATTTAACAGAAAAAGAAGTATTTATTAATAGTTGTAATAATAAAAGGAGGCATCACAACACAACACAACTGTGCTAAGTGACCAAGGATTATAAATCCTTGGTCGCTTAGCACGTTGTAATAAAAAAAATAATTTAACTACAAAAAACATTCCAAATAGTTTTTTTTTATAGCCCTTATGTTACAGCTACCTCGTACACGACATCTTTTCATCTTGACACTGCTATACAAAAGTGACACACAACCCTTATAACAATGAAGGTAACCAATACAAGATAATCAATCCAACATAAATTATAAAAAACCAATATGATCCCAGCACACAAGTAAATATAGAGATAAATATTTCGGACACGTGGAAGATGACAAGGTCAGGGGGGCGTCGAACCGGGCGGGCACGGGGGTGCGCAGCGAGGGGAGGGGCGCAGGGCTACCGCTATTTATATGTAATCGATAGCGCCGCGCGGCCGTGGCCTTGCCGACATCGATCGTGACGAGCCCCCGACTCACAGCCCTAGATTTGTGGATGGTAGGGGTTTGTTTTGCAAGGATTTTTTTATTATATACTAGCGACAAAACGCGGCGTCGCCGGCTTAAACTTAATGTTTACATAAATTGTAGCATATTGCTATTCTGATGTATAAGTTAACATATGTTACAAAGGTATGGACCGATAAAGTTTCGTCTAAATTCTAAATGCGTTCAGTAGTTTTCGCGTGAAAGTGAAATAAACGTCATCTTAAAAACCAATGTATGTATGTTTGCATTAGAATTTTTTTATTATTTCTCAATACAATGCCCCTAACTATATCAATAAGTAACATAATCATGTCATTGAGACTAGTCTGGCGCAGAGGCACAAAGCGTGACTGTAATCGCGACAGGTTGTGGGTTCAATTTCCACTCAATGACATGAAATATTTAATATTTAAATTTTCTTCGTTTTAGTGTAGAGGCACAGCGCGGCGTTGAGTTGCGCAACTCAACATGCAATTTTTCTAGAATTCGATGGAAAATGAGAAACGGAGTGTCTTATTCTCTCTATCTTGCCATATGTTAAACATAAACTAAATAGTGTCTAAATTGTTATGAGATACTGTATTTTATATGAATGTACTAATACTCATATTATAAACAAATAAATTGGATACCTAAATTTTCATAACTACCTAGACAATATAAAATATTTATATTGTGTATAAATTATATGGTGAACAATATTGAACATTTCAAATTAAAACACACATTTTATACAAAGTGATATTATGTATAAATTAAAATTAAATGAAATTAAATTAAAAATTATATTAATAACAATTTATATTTACATAATATGATAATTTTAACTTTATACAAAACAGGTATATATTTTAAGTTTTGGATAAACATAATCATGAAAGTAGTAAGAATAATTTCAAAATAACTGATTACATATCATTAGGTGCAGGATATATTAATATGGTAATGTTTAAAACTTATGATGGTATTGCTATTTATTGATTAATAAATATAATTGTGGAAAAATTTTGTGAGAAACTTATGCCAATGCAAAACATTCTTAATGGATGTCAGCAATTTAAAAACTGTATAATTTTTTTAGGTTCTTAGGTTAGGTTTTGATTTTATTATTATTTAATATTATATAAATTGAATAGGCAAGTCTTACCTTCACAAGCGGAGCTGCCTGGATCATCTGCCATATTTTATACACTATCCTGGTAAAGAAATTCAAACTTTT
>DWMY01000653.1:0-21139 GCA_018249775.1 Heliconius hecalesia formosus | reverse complement strand
GTGGCGGACCACACCCGCCCGCCGCGCCGCCCCCGCCGCCGCACGTCTACACGCCCGGCACGCCCGTCAGGGTGAGTAGACACACGCGCACAGACAGACACACACACGACGAGCGTCCACCGCTCACACTCGTGGCGGACCACCTTATAAGACCACCTGAGGCGCGATACAACCAAATGTTATCATTCAAATAAATCATTTCTTTTATTTTAATTCTTTTGAGTTTAGAAAAAAAAAACAAATGTTAATGAAATTTAATTTTACGAGAACATACAGTTAACAATTTGAGTTCCATAAATATTAAAAAAATTACTACATATTTTTAATATCTTTCTTTAATGCAAACTAATAATATTTATTCCTCAATATTACTAATAATATTGAGGCCAGTCGTGGCGCAGCGGCACGAGGTGTGATTGTAAAACCGACTGGTTGTGGGATCGATCCCCACTCGAGGAGATGAAATATTTACTTAAATTTATATTTCTATTTCTTCGCTCTGGTGTCGAGGTTAAGCGCGGCGTTGAGTTCTGCCACTCAACACACCAATGCCTTAAGAATTCGGCAGAAAGTGGGGAACAGAGTGTCTTAACACTAGGTTCCCCCTGCCTACCCTGCTGAGTGCGGGATACAGCGTGAAGCTGATTTTTAATAATATTTATAATCTATATATCTCTTCTCAGCCAAGACTCTCCGTATCCCGTACAAGCAGCTGCGGCGCTCTACACCGCGACAGCATGGACCACTCCCACACTCCATCTAACTCCCACTCTCACGCCTATTCCCACTCCCATTCGAACGAAGATAGCCCAATGCCACCAGTTATTAAACTTAGGTTAGTAGTTTTTTTTTTCTAAGAAGAAATAATAATATGTATATCTTAGGATTTTAACCTGCATACTTTTTAGTTTGTTTTAGAGTTTTTTTTCTTATTTTTTTTATTAATTAGTGGAGTTCGTCTATAATATGACAAATTTAACATAAACAAATATTTTTATTATGAAACTATGATTGAAAAATATTTTTTTGTATATAAAATTTAATAAATATTAACTTTGCATATGAAATAAAAATGACTATATTCTTGCATCATATTACCTTCCAATAAAAATTCAAAAAACAAATTAATACATTATCCCCATAATGCAAAATATACTTTGTGACCAAACTCCTCTCTTCCAGGAAGGTCCAGAACTCCTCCCACGCGTCACCGAGCCCTCTCCCCTCAACACCAGGCGGGGAGAAGAGGTCACTACAGAAACAACTAAGCGCTGCCGGTGGAGAGAGACCTCCCTCTCCGCCGCGAGTGACTCTACACTCAATCATAACGGAGTATTTGTACAATCAACACGCGCTATGCAAAAACCCTGTTGTCACTTGCCCACAGTTTAATTTGTTTGAGTAAGTGTCTTATTTTTGTTTCTTTCATAAAACTTTCAGAAGCAAAGAGAAAGGTCAATGTGTCTTCATACTTTTTTCAAATATTATTAGAAAGAGTTGAAGATTTTGACAGACAGTATTTTTATGTTGTTTGTTGTTTTCTTTTTTTACTAGTATAAAAAGAACGCAGAGATGGGCCACTAGATTCTTTACACATTTTTCTGTATTATTAAATATTTTGTTCGAGTGAGTATCTATATGAAAAGGCGGCGTTGAATTCCGTCACTCAACATGCAATAAAAACAACATGCACGCTCACCTCGTGCACTCACATTTTGCGCACGTGGGCACTTTGATATTTAATTATATATAAAAAGATTCTTTTCACTTACTCCACTTCACGTTAAATATATTGTGTTCAAAAACATAAAGTTTAAAATTATATATCGTCTGAAGATAGTTTTTTTTTGCAGACCACATAAGTGCCCCTCGCCTTCCCCCCCGGGGTTAACCTACGCCCCTCGTGGTTCTCCCCCGAGTATAATATCTCGTCTAGTGCGTCGCGAGCTCGGCGCACATACGACACGTCGTGCGCACGCCCGCCTCGCGCACTCGCACTTTGCGCACGTGCGCACGTTGAGGTTGCAGGATGACGATGCGTATTTCACGCATACTGTGTTTCATGTGAGTTTTTGTCGCTTTTGTGTGAGTTGATAGACTAGTGCTACTGTAGATGTGCTACTTTTTGTATTTTATAAAGTGTTTTGTGACGTCACTACTCGGTATATAACACTGCGCATTATTTATATCTTTGTGTATAATAACAATGATTTAGTAGACTATGTGCTATATTTCGTGCTTGT
Source organism: Heliconius hecalesia formosus (assembly GCA_018249775.1). NCBI lineage: Eukaryota > Metazoa > Arthropoda > Insecta > Lepidoptera > Nymphalidae > Heliconius > Heliconius hecalesia. Next base: position 18,896 of record DWMY01000653.1, on the reverse strand, counting down.
ATGAACATAGTGACGTCATTTTAATGACTAATTTGTATGTTAGTAAGTTCAGTCTTAGAGTAGATATAATTTTTACATGATTGAATTATTTTTATTTCTAATTAAACAATTAACATTGACTTATATATTTTTTTATAATATTTCAGCCAACCCAACAACAGCTCCTAACAGCGACTTCATCAGGAGATATCAGAATATTTAATTTATTCACTGGCGTAGAAGAAAGTTCTTATCAAGTCCACGAGTCATATATTTATCATATGCAGGTATATTATTGCCGTATTATAGTATTTATTATAATAGTACTAGCGACCTACTGTATCGTCGTCCGTTTAAATTTATTGTTATATTATATAGCCATTATATAAATTATTTATATGAATTATAGACTATGTGTTACCATGATGTATAAGCTATATTACTGTAAAATAAAAAATCTAAATCCTTCTAGTACTTTTTGAGTCAAGTGGAACAAACTTGCTTCCATTCCCATAAACGAACGAACGATGCTTTCACAGTAGGTTACATAGAAACTATTAACATTAAACTAATTCTATAGAGATCCTTGATAAAATTGCTATTTAACATAATAAAAAAAATCGAACCAGTATTTTACGAGATTAGAGCGTTTAACCAAACAAACTCGAGTTTTATATTATTTGTATGGATTTATTAAGGTTTTATTTATATATTAGGCGAGCAGAGACGGGTTGCTATTGCTAGCCTCATCGACCACTTCATGGCGGACGACGTCAGCTCTATGGAATATGAAAGAATTCGAACAATTGTAAGTATTACAATATAAATAATTTATTAATTTAGTTATTGATTTATTACTTGTGGGTTCGATTCCCACTTGAAGAAATTAAATATTAATATTTTCATTCCCACGCTCTGGTATCAAGGTAAAGCGCGGCGTTGAGTTCCGCAACTCAACACGCAATGCTTTCATAATATGAAGGAAAGTGGAAGATAGAGTGTTTTAATGGGAACGGAGTGTTCCCAAGCTCCCGTTGCCTACCATGCTATGTGTGAGATACAGTGTGAAACTAAAAAAGATTTTATAAATGATAACAAGCCTTGGGCATGAAATGATTGCTCTAGTCTATGTCAAAAATCTCAATCATTCACTAGTAAATACCTAATTGTAGATCTATAAATTATTAACTTGAAAAAACAAAAAATAATAAGTCACACTTTTCTGCGGCATCTGAACCCCTGCCCTTTACTTTTTATTGTATATTAGGGTGGCCCCTAACATACCCGAGTCTCCTTTTCCCAACCTGGAGACATTACGTGTTGAGTAACGGAACTCAACACCGGGCTTTGTCTACCTATAATGGCAGGGAAATAAGAACAATCGATTTCTCCTAGTGTAGACAACTAGCTCGTGTATTTATTTAAATGTATATTTTCATTTCTTCGCTTTGGTGTCGAGGCATAGCGCGGCGTTAAGTTCCGCCACTCAACATGCAATGTCTCTAGAATTCTTGCCACTAGGCTCCCTCTGCCTACCCTGCTATGTACGGGTTACAGCGTGAAGCTGATCTATTCTGTATTATTATGGATTTATCTATTACATATTATTATATATTCTTTTCCATTTAACACCAGGTTCCAGCTAGACAACGAGGAATACGTAGAATTCTCCAAGATGTCGGACGAGCGTATAATAGGCACGAAAGGAGAGACGGCGAGCGTGTTCGACACGCGCACCGGCGCAGAGCTGCTCACGCTCACACCGGCCATCAGCAACCAGTACGCCAAGAACCGGGCCACCTTCAACCCCACTGACGAGCTGGTGCTGTCCGGTTAGTTACCCGGTGTTTAGTTACGCTACTTGTAAGAGGGATTTTTTTTGTGGAGTGGAAGCATGTTTAATATAAAGATTTCGTACGCCTACAATCGAGCTACATACAATCTCCTACTGATGAGCTGGTGGTGGTGGCTTACGATGGAGAGCGAGAGGGAGTTTTGACGTTAGGTTTTGTCTGTCAACTCTACTATTACTATTTATTATCGCTGACCTCCATCCCCCCTCTAATATCTTACCATATAGACTGTTCTTGCATTCGGCCTTTCATTTCTTTCAAATACCAGAACCTTTGCACTTCTGATTATTTACATATATTTATGATTATACGTATAACATTTACAGACGGCGTGCTCTGGGACGTGAACACGGGTAAAGAGATCCACAAGTTCGACAAGTTGAACCAGACGCATAGCGGAGTGTTTCATCCTAACGGCCTTGAGGTAACACAATGTCTCATATTTTTACAACTTTTATTTAATTTTTTGTTATAAATGTATTAATTGATACTTTTTTGTAATTTAATTTTCATTCACTTCATTCACCATTCATTCATTTTGAGTGAACTCTCTATATAATATTTGTTATTGATTTTTTTTAGTTATATGTATAGCTTAGGAAGATTGTTTCTAATTAATGAAATAATTTGATTAGTTAAATCTGAGCAGTGAATATAGTAACCTCGGATGTTGTTTTTGTAGCTTCACACTTCCCGCAGAGTAAGCAAAGGGAACTTAGTTTAGATTTTTTTTATTTGAATTTTGAGCACTCCGTTTTCCACACATCACCCAATTTTTGAGACATTGTGTGTGTTGAATGGTGATACGCAATGCCGGCTGTTGTCTTGTTACCTTAAGCAAGGAAATGAAAATAATTAATTACTCTTAGTGGGAATCGAACCCACAACAGTCACGCCTACAATTAGAATCTTCCTTACAAGGAACCATTCTAGGAACTATTAATATAAGATATCAGTACATTTTCCGCTTAATCGACATGAACGTTAATTATAGAAATACTATATACTGCATTTTGTTAAAATCATACCTAAATAAATAATATCTGTAAGTAGACATAGACCATTGATGAGATTTCTAATCTACAACCATTGTCAGACAATTAATTTTCTATACTGATATACTTTAAATAATATTGTTTTTAGGTGATATCAAACACAGAGGTGTGGGACTTGAGAACATTTCATTTACTTAGGACAGTGCCTTCTTTAGATAAATCTGAGGTAAATATGAGAAAGTTTTTTTTTTTTAGTTTCACGCTGTATCCCGCACATAGCAAGGTCGACAGAAGGAACGTAGTGTTAACACGCTTAGTCCTCCACGTTCTGCACAATTTTACACATATTGGATGATAATTAACGCCGAATTGGAATTTAACGCCGCATTTGGTCTACTTGAACGACGGCTTTTTTTTAATAATGTGATATAAATATATAGAAAAAATTACACATTTTGCTTTTTGGCAACGTCGAAGATTTTTAACGCTATAGCGAGTTCGTCGTTAAATTGAGTGACAATAAAATTTATGCTGCATACAGGACTCAAACCCACTATCCACAGACTATACCAAAATTTAAATTTCTGCTCATAATTCCAGGTGATATTCAATCCAACCTGCAGCGCCATATACGCAGTGTGCTCTGACCAGGACTCGGAGGAGAGGAGTCAGTTCGACACCAGCTTCAAGACATTGGATCCTTATGATTATTCTAGTATAGGTATGTAGAAAGACTAAAATGTTTTTTTTTTTAATTATTTTGAACTTGAGGCCAGTCGTGGTACAGTGGCACGAAGTGTGACTGTAAAACCGACTGGTTGTGGGTTCGATACCCGCTCGAGGAGGTGAAATATTTACTTAAATTTATATTTCCATTTCTCCGCTTTGGTGTCGAGGTTAAGCGCGGCGTTGAGTTCTGCCACTCAACACGCAATGTCTCCAGAATTCGGCAGAAAGTGGGAAACGGAGCGTGAAGCTGATTAATTTATTTATTTAATTTTATTTAAAACTTCGCTTTTGGTTCGCTTCCTTGCTGCAAGAATAAAAAAAAATATAGCGACAACGATATGTGCTTTATTTGTAGCTAAATTACTGTTCTTTTCCCCACTCTGGTAGACAAAGCGCAGCGACGACCGCTGCCACTCAACACGCAATCACTGAAAAGTTGGACAGTGGTTGGGGAGCGGAGTGTCTTAACACTACCGTTCCCTTCGCTTACCCCGCTATATAAAGAATACAGAGTGAATTTGAAAAAAGAAATACATAAAATTTGTTATTCCATAATATTATTAGTTTTCTTTTTTCTTTTCCCTACAGCGACAATAGACGTGAAACGTAACATATATTCCCTTGGCGTGTCGCGTTTCGGCACTCAGGTGGCGTTGGTCGAGAACTTGGGGGACTACGATCAAGTGCAGGAGTCGTGCGTCAAGCTGTACGACGTGGGCCGCAAGAGGGACCACGACGATGATGCTGTGAGTATATTATGTGGAGGCACACATACAGACAAACACACACAACGACATGAACATATATAGGCAGGGGCCCAACAGGGGACACTCCAATCCTAATTATCCGCCGAATTCTTGCCTCGAAACTAGAGCGAAAAAAATATTAATATTTCATTTCATTTCGTGGAGTTAAAATCGAACCCACAACCTGACGCGTTTACAATCGCACACTTGTACCCCTTGCGTCACGACTAGCCTCGCACATGTAAACATACAAACCTCTTTCACGGTTATATTTAAAAGACATGCACACACACACAGACACACACACAGGCGATCATATTGTATATATACATACTCGCACATACTAAATGTTCACACTTCGCAACATTTAAGTTGCTATATAATTTATAAGGTATTTTAATCGTGTATTTACTTTTATTATCACTTATATAACAGGAGGAAGAAGAAGAGGAGGATCTGGCGGGAGGCTCGGAGAACGACGACGGCTCCGACTCCGGTTCCGACAACGATGACGACTGTGAGTGTTTGTTTGTTTTGTGTTATTTATTTATATGTAGGTGAAGCGCGGTGTTGGGTTCTGCCAGTATGAACGTTATGTCTTGAAAATCGAAGGTTTCCTCTGCCTGGTGAGAAAAATGGTGCTGCAAAAAAAATTAAATTATCTATAAGAGGGTGGAAATCAAAAAAAATCAAATCAAATCAGCTTCACGCTGTATCCCGCACACAGCAGGGTAGGCAGAGGGAACCTAGTGTTATGACACTCCGTTCCCCACTTTCTGCAGAATTCTGGAGGCATTGCGTTTTGAGTGGCAGAACTCAACGCCGCGCTTAACCTCGACACCAGAGCGAAGAAATGAAAATATAAATTTAAGTAAATACTTCATCTCCTCGAGTGGGGATCGAACCCACAACCAGTTTGTTTTACAGTCACACTTCGTACTGCTGCGCCACGACTGGCCTCAAGGAGGGTGGAAATGAAATCAAATTAAATATTACCTTTTTGATTCTGAGTGAGAAGAGAACCCACAACCGCTGTTACACTCTGTACCACTGTGTCACAACTTAATACTAATTTAAATAATTAGTAACAGTACTAAATACCTTCTAAAAGATCGTACATCTAAAAATCTTTTAATTTAAACTCATACATGAATACATTATATGAACACTCCCAGTAGCGTCCAGCCTCCTGCGCAATGCGGTGCTGGGCCTGGCAGACGCGTCAGCCTCCGCATCCGCGTCTGGTTCCGCGTCCGCTTCCGGCTCCGCGTCCGCGTCCGGCGACGAGCGCGAGCGGGACAGGGAGAGGCCTAGGAGACCGAGGCATAGACGTATGCGCACGCGCAGGCGGGTATGTGCTTTTGCATTTTTTTTTGTTTTTTTTATTATTGTAGTATTGTGAGGTAACGTGCCACGAGATAGATAGGAGAGAGATAAGAGAATATATAGTGTTAGAAATCAGAAACGGTTAACGTTTTTAATAAATAAAATAAAAACACAAATCATCTATATGTTTCTATATTATTATTATTAATCGCAATAAGTGATATGTATCACCCAATAACAATACTTCATACGACTTTCATTCCAATAAAGACTTTGCCTACAAGCAACGGCCCCCGATTGACACAATTCCGTTGCTTTTACTCTTTTTCACCTGTTTACCCTCTTTTAAGAGTTTGCTACTAATAGTTATATTTTTCATCAAATTTAATTTAAACCATAACAATATTTTTATTATATACTATGTTCACTTACATGTTCTGTATAATGTTTGTATGTCTGTTTGTCTACAGGCGGCGGAAAACCACAGCAGCGACAGCGACGCCGACATTGACTTCGGGAACATTATCGAATTCGAAATTGACTAAATATAAATATATATTACATATAATATATGTCTTATTATATATACGTCTTTTATTTTATATTAACACCCTGTATAAAATAAATTATGTAGGTTCACGCTGTGTGCTGCACATAGCAGGGAACATGCGAGCCTAGTGTTAAAACTCTCCGGTCGCTACGCACAATAAGAAAGACAAGCGTTTCTAAAAAAACTGAATATATGTATGTTTTATCAGGTTCTTACAATTTTGAAAAATGATTTATATTCTCTATATAAAAATGTAAAATTCGTTTTTGTATTTTTTGCTACAATTTCGAATGGTACAAAGATAATAAATATACTTTATTGCACATTTGAAAAACAAAACAACAAACTTATAATATTTAAAAAAGTACAACAAGGCGATCTCTTCGACCTTTGGATGTTGGAGTTGTATAAAAGAAAAAGATATACATAACAAAAAAAACGGATTTCGCTCGTTTACACTCGAAAGCGACGATATTCTGTTTCAAATATAGTAATCTTTGAAATCCAGATTTAATTTGTATTAGATTCATATTTTCTTGCGTTACGGAGATAAAACGTAATATTAATTTCCGCCATTCAACACGCAGTTTTGAATTCAGTCAGCAAGAGAAGAATGGAGTGTCTGTTTCTTTTTAAAAAAAATAATAATTTGTCCCTTTATTTGTAATGTATTGATACAAGGCCAGTCGTGGTGCAGGGGCACAAAGTGTGACTGTAAACGCGACTGGTTGTGGGTTCGATCCCCACTCGAGGAAACGAAATATTTATTTAAATTTATATTTCTTCGCTCTGGTGTCGAGGCAAAGCGCGGCGTTGATTTCCGCCACTCAGCACGCAATGCCTCCAGAATTCGGCGGTAAGTAGGGAACGGAGTGTCTTAACACTAGGTTCCCCCTGCCTACCCATGTGTGCGGGATACAGCTTGAAGCCGATTTATTTGTATTGCGAATTCCCATTTCCTGCCTTTCATAATTATGGATCTACGGGAAGTACACTATATGTTTTGAGTACTCGGCGAATTACATACAAAATGCAGCAAAACAATGTATAAATGCTCGTATCTTTTGATTACTTTGACCTGACTGACTTGACCATATAGACTTGACGTTAATTACAGCTTTATACCTCGATGTGATCTTGAGATAAAGGGTCAGGCTTATAGGGCATAAGGTTCGGTTTTTTTTTATTTTGAGACGGAACCATAAAAAACACGGATGAAAATATAAAAAAGCAGAGTCGCTTATTATAATAAATATAAGAAATATATATAAAAAGAAAACAAAAGAAATAGTAAATAAAAATATATTTCAAAGTCGTCAAATACCAATATGTACACATACTAAGCGCTACCTACCAACCAGAACAGAGTGCAACCAATAAATTAATCTTTTCTTATTCTAGAAACTTCTACATACTTCTAGAAACTTCTGGACGCCTCTTTACTATAAGAATTAACAAAAAACTTATCACTATTAAGTTAATATTAACTAACAATTGCCATCTCTCTCCATCTTTATTAAAAAGAAAAGTATAGCAAAATTAAGAATATAGTAATAAATGAACATATTGATATCTCATTATTACAATAAGAAAGAGATGACGCGACATTAACAAAGTTAGTGCTAAAATTTCAATATATAACTTTGTAATTATCATAAGACGATGTTAATATACGAAGTTAGTTAATATTAACTCAACACAGTGTTAAGTTACGAAACGTCTGAGCGAGACAAAGCGATGTGAAGCTATTCCTGCCTAAAGTGATCTTAATTACGTTTGATTTTGGGATTTTATTTATTTTCAGTTAACTTATTGTGTGTATGTATGTTCTATATGAAAAGGGCCTAACCTTTAAATAATATAATATTTTTTTATAAGCTATTAATAGAAATAAGAAAATAACAGAAAATAAACATTAATAAAATAATTATCAGATTATAGTTAGATAGTTATAATTATCAGATTTTTTCAAAATTCAGAACAGAAAGAAAATCAATCATAAAAATCAAGGTTAGACCATTTCGTTGTAACACTCTTCTATACATACAATATATAAATTAAATAAAATAAGCTTACAAACTAAAAAAAATATTCGAGAAACACTACTTCGAGGCGTCTCTATGGGAAAGAGCTACGAGTGAATTTTATTAGAAATAATTAGGCCTGAAATAATATAATAGAAATATATAATTTAATACATTATATCATTTTATTTAACTTATTTTGCAAATATAGTAGAAACTCAAATATCCAACACTCAGTTATACAGATTCGCGATTATCCAGACTACCAACAGCGGGAAAACAAGTATGTATGTAAAAAGTATCTTAATTTAAAAAATGTATCTTTTAATATTTTTTTAATAAAAGTTAATTTTCGTCGATATATATTTATGTACTACATATACACAAAACCAACTTTTCTTCATACATTCGATTATATGGATTTTATGAATGCCAGAAGAGTCTGATTAATTGGGTTTCTACTGTACGAAATTTCTCTTGTATTAACTACTAACACATAGTCATATATAAAAATTGCATTTAACATTTATTATCTGTTATTATTAAAAAAAAGTTTGTGCTTTAAAAAAAAAACAATATTATTAATTATTATTATTTTCATATTAACTCTTAAATAATTATCATCACCCCTAACTCTTAAAGAAAATACTCAAGTCGATTTGAAAATAAAAAAAAGGCAAGGATTAAAGCAAAACGGGGCCTAAATTGTATTTTTTTTTTTTAAATCACATTTTTTACAAAAATGTTGTCAAAAAAATTAGTCACATTTCTTTAAGTCACTGAAAAATCTCCATAAAATCTCAATTTAGACCAGTTTGTTAAATCTGCACTCATTTTCACATCGACTCTTGTATTTAGATATATCTTATATTTGTGACTTATTACCTATTTAGCTATATATAAACAATATACCATTTATTCATTTTTTTTTTTTTTCATTCTGTCTGTTCGTTACAGTCGATTGTTTCAGTGTTGGAATGATCGTATTTTTTTAATATATTATAATATAAAATATATATATTAAGAGATTGTGTTATTTAAGAAAGAACTTTAAGATTAGCTGTTAGTTTTCACGACATATCCTGTATATAGCAGAGAGAACTTAGTGTTATGTCACTCCGTTCCCTACGCTCCATAAAATTCTAGACATTGCGCGACTTGTGACGGAACTCATGTTGTCTTTTTACCAGAGATAACATAAGTTCCGTCACTAGAACTTTTTTCGTTCCCCCGAGTGGGAATCGACCCCACACCCATTGCGAAGGTTGCATTTAAAGTTTTTACATTTTTTTATCATTTATCAAAAAGTTATCCAATCGACTGTAATGTATTTGAAATAAAAAAATGAAACACTAACAATTATTCCTGGACTAACATTCACTATTATTTTATCTATTTAATTAAAGATGGCGCTCTTAGGATATATTTATACTATATTAAATGTTATCTTTTTTGTTTTTAACAAAATTAATAACAATTATTAAAAATAATATATGATAAAAATTGAACAAAAACAAGAGTTATAATATAAGAAAATATATATTAAAAATAATCGAAACTAGCATGAAAAATTCCACTCGTTTACTTTGAGTCAAGATGTGTAAGAATAATTTTTAATCTGTCATTTATGATAAGATTTATGATAAGAGCGCCATCTATCGTTGTATAATAAAATTACAATATGTTGTAGAATGTTCCACCGCCTATTAAACAGTTTCCAGAAAGTTCTTTAAAGGGTGGCATTGTGGGTGACTTTTTTATGAAATGTCCAAAGAACTACATTTATCGTTACAGTGCATAGCTAGTATTTATTCTAGAACATTCCGCCGCCTTCGATCGCCTAGAGGTGGTGGTACAGGCGTTGTTCTAGATATATGTCTCTATATGTTCTAGAATATTCCTCACCTCACCCCCTATGGTGACATGTAAATAGGTGGTGATTTTTTAAAATAAAATATCATAAGGACGCCATCAATTTTCACATAACTAGCACATTTTAGAAAGTTCTAATAAAATGGAACGCAGTCTAAGGGATGGCGAGACAGAAGGCGTTCTAGAACATTCCACTGCCCTTCTAAGTAGTTTCTTTAAGATACCTTAGGTAAGGGGTGAAGTACAGATGATGTCGTCCCAGAGGTTGCAGTAGAGGGTTCGCTTTAAGCGTTACTTCATGCGTTCTAGAATACTCTATGGACTTCTATAAAGTTTCTAGAATATTCTACCCCCTTCTAAAAGGCTCTTCTAATAGACGGTAATGTAGTCTAAGGGGTGGCAATAATGTTGCAGTGTAGAAAAGAGTGTTTAGTTTACGGGAGGCAATGAGAGGGTTACTTTAGGCGATCTAGAACATTTTGCCACTCTTTTGTACAGTTTGTAGAAGGTTTCTTAGTTCAGGGGCGACATATAGGTGATGTCGTCCCAGGGGTGGCGATACAGGGGTTGTTTCAGGCGTTTCTGGTCCAGATAGTGCCCGATGTGTCCGATGGTGCGTCCCAGAACAAAGAGCGCGTTTATAGAACCGATGTTGATGTAGTTGTTGCCCTCCTCCCTGCAAAGTGGAAGGAAAGACCCATTATTTATTTGTGAGTAAAAGCGCGGCGTTGTGTTCCGCCACTCAACATGCAATATCTCGAAAATTTTGCGAAAGATGAGGAACGGAGTATCTAGGTTACTATGAGATATATTATATTACAGATGGAAAAAGAAACAGATCATGTATTAATTATGAAATATTTTTTTGTGATAAAATTGTAAAACAAAAAAATGAGGAAACTTATAAGTGTCTTTATCTCTTTTCTTCCTTCTACAAGAAGGAAGAAATTGATAGATCCAAAGTTATTAGGGAAAGTATTCTATGGAAAACTTTACAGTCATTATCCAGTCTTAGTAGATTAAATAAATTCTGTCGTTCAATAGGTTGCGTGTGCAATAGAAAAATAACGATTTTAGTAATTTATAAAAAATAAATATATTCACCACGAATAAATTATATAAACATTAAAAGCAAAAAAAATAATTCTAAGAACTGTTTCGTAAAGTATGTTAAAATTATCAATCACTCTAACCACGGACTGATCTCGCAATGTCATTTGAGTTGAGCCTACGATCTCTATGCCTTTTATAGATCGGAATAGAACTTGATAGCCGATACTCACTGCGTGAATAGTTGACAGTGTCGGAACAGGTCCACCATGGCGGCGGCCACTATGCCGTCCACGTTGAGAATCAGGTTGGGCTTCTTCCTGGTGGTGATGGCCTCCACGTCGAGCGCGTACCGCGTGACGGGCCAGGCGGGCCAGCGCGCCGTCACGTACGCCTTCAGCTCCCGGACTCGGGAGTCAGGGTTGTTTATTGATTTTACCCTGCACGGGAATCAAACGAATGAGTAGTGGTAATTTATGGATTACAAAGTATTAATAATAAATCAAATAATTAAATCACAATATCACTCTCGCTGATAAAAAATAAATCTCACCTATGCCCAATCCCCATGATGAGTTCCCCTCTAGCTCTCTTTTCGTTGACAAACTCTTGCGGATGCTGCCCTTTGTCGTATGCGTCGCAGAAATCTTGTGCTGCCTTATCTAAGGCACCGCCGAAACGATCTCCCTAAATCACACAAAAAAATGTATACTTGTAATTTCATGTAACAATAAAAAAATATATATTATACATACATATCTAAACTAATATTATAAAGTTGAAGAGTTTTGACCGTTTGACCGTAGCGTTTGGCGCTCCGTTCTCTCTGACTACCCCGCTAGGGATAAAGCGTGAAGCTAAGTTAAGTTAAGTCTATATATATGCTATATAGTATCCTGCTAATCGTTTAGACGTAACTCATATTAATGTAATTTAAGGGTATTAAGATTTGTACTCACTGCACTTAGATATCAATTGAGCTATATGTATAGGCTTGAACCATTAAAAAGAGAGTGGTTCTAGAGGAAGATTTATATGTATAATATATACATATTATATTACAGACACAAGATTGGAAAACATCACCTTCACCCATCACCTACCGACCATAACGAGAAATGGTGAAGCGGAACACCAGTACTTATATAAGAGACACTCACAATAGTCAACAGGCCGCTGACGATGGAGGAGATGAGGTCCTTGCCGGCCCTGGCGGTGACCATGGTGTTGTGCGCGCCGGAGACCGCGGGCCCGTGGTCCGCCGTCACTATCACCACCAGCTCGAAGAACTTGCACGCCCAGTCGGGGAGCTCGCGTTGGAACCTGCGTCGGACGTCGGGAGGGAACAGTCGTATCAATCAAAGAAAGCTGTCAAACTAAATCAATTTAAAGCGTCTGTAGTCAGAATAAATTAAGTGAATTGGTAAATAATGGCGTTATTTAAAAAAATATTATAACAATAAATTATATACTAAAGTTTTATTATTAACAAAATCTATTAAAAAAAAAAACTATTATAGTCTTGGAAATGATTGTAGATGTTAAACAATAATAATGTATCAACAATAACAAGAAGTGAATTTGATGATATCAACCAAAATTTTCGGTAATCAAACAAAATCAATCAAAAGCAACTAAAATCAACAATAATCAATTCAAATCAATCAAAATGAACTAACTCACCACAATAAACTAATGGTACCGCCGACACCCAACTGTCTTTCTAGCACTGCACTTATGGGAACACCACAGTAGCTCAGTTCCTGACCTCTTTCATCACAAATAGTGCTTATAAACGCAGCTGGTTTACGAATTATGCCTAGTTTCTGTAAAAATAAAGACAAAATGATATAATATTATTAGTTTTATAAAATACAAAAAAAAAGGATTTTACAATTTTAATATTTTTTCTTATAGTGGAATGGAAACTGATAACCATTATATCTTTAATTATTTTTTTTCAACTTCACGCTGTACTCTACATATAGGGAGAGAGAACTTAGATTTAAGATATCTTGTACTCCAATTTCCGGCCTGAATTCGAGTGTTGAGTAGCAGAACCCAACGCCGCAATTTCCTAATAAAATATTATTGATATGTATAAGTATAAATAACTTACTCTAGCCCAGTCGTAGTCCATGGGCACTTTGGGCGGCTCTACTTCTTCTTTTTCGATGATTTTGCCTTCTGCCACTAATTTCTTATACACCTAAAAAAATATGTATGTGTTATTTTTTTTTTAAATATTTACATCATGGGCACGTGTCGATATGCCTTAGGCAAGCTTTCAAAGTTCGAACTAAATTAGTTAAAAAAAATTGCCAAAGGTTCTTGAAGTTCAATTTACTTGTTTTAAGTATTTTTTTCATTTTTATTTTTTATTTTTTTTGTTATAAAAATTTCTGGGGAAGCCAGATTATCGACAAAATAACATTTATTTTGAAAATTACCAACATATTTTTAAGTACATACAATATTTAAAATGAAAATATTAAAAAGTGCTAAGATACATCCTTATAAAAGAAAGGAATAAATCTTACTGCATCAATCTTTTAATATAAAACTTTTTAAACAGTTTAAAAAAAATCTCTATTTGTTATAATCAATAAGTATTTACATAAAACTACTTCTTGCACAGAACATTTCTCTTATTTTCCCAAAGTAAACACCCATAAATCCTATCTAATTCTCCCCTAAGCTATCAAATGACTTGGGCTTGGGCAACATGGTCCCGTGGGCAGGTAGCTAACGCTGCGTTCTTGGCCACTGCCTTCTCTAAGTCGAGTCTGATTAAGCCCCATTAATACTCATAAATCCCCATAAGCTATAAACCCTCATGAACTTCCCCTAAATCCCTATAAATAACTCACCATCTGCACAGCCTCCCCTAAGCTATCAAACGACTCCGGCACAGTGGCCCCGTGGGCAGCTAAGGCTGCGTTCTTAGCAACTGCCTTTTCTAAAGCAGAGCCGGCGAGGGAACCCGCGTGGCCGAATTGTACTTCTGATGTGAACATGTCTGAAAAAAAGAAGTCAGTTTAGTTCAAAAGGAACCTGGTATGAAGACACTCCGTTCCCCACGCACTACCGAACTTTCGAAACATAAATAATACAAAATATACAATACATAATGTCTCAACACCAATTTTTCCGCCTACCCTACAAAATACACAAAAAAATCTTATAAAAAATCGTAAAAGAACAAACAATTACCTGAGCAAGTACCAATACACCACGCGACCAGGGGCTTAGTAAGTTTCTTATCTCTTATCATCCTGCACACGTGGTATTCTTCTACACCGCCCACTTCACCGAGAAGAACTATCATTTTGATGTTGGGATCCGCTTCATATCTACAAAAAGGACAAAAAAACATTTATTGATATAAAAAATAACAATGGGGTCGGCCATGTGGCTGTAAGCGCGACGGATATGGATTTGATTCCTAATTGAGGGAATGAACTACTTAATATTTTCATTTCTGGTAACCAGATAAAGTGAGGTGTTGAATGGTTCCCAAGGTAAAAAATAAGAAAAAGCGGAGAAACGAGTCACTATACCTGAGCAAGTGATCAACAAACGTCGTTCCGGGATATCTATCACCACCTATGGCGACTCCTTCACAGACACCGTCCGCGTTTTTCGACAATATGTTGTTTAGTTCGTTGCTCATACCTCCTGAACGGGATACGTAGGCCACACTGAAAAAATAAATAGAACATTTAGTTTAAAATAAAATAATTTATTAAGTAAAAATAGACTTATAAAAAAATAATAAAATAAAACTAATTAAGAGGCAGTCGTGGTGCAAGGGCACAAGCGTGCGACTGTAAATGCGACAATTGTGGAATGGTTCCAGTCGAGGAATAAAATATAAAAAATATTCATATTTTCACTTGCTCGCCCTGGTAACGACGCAATGCGCGACGTTCATTTTCGCCATTCAACACGCAATGCCTCAAGAATTTGGTGTAAACTGTTGAACGGAAGTGTTTCCCTCTGCCGACATACATTCGTTATACAGTCACACAGCTAAAAATGTATTTTTAATGGAGAACAAAAAATAAACAAAATAAAGAAAAATAAAATACATAACGCACCTGCCTGGCCTGTACAGTTTGCTATCAATGATATTATCAATCATGCCCGCCGTGTTGCCTATTTTGAAACACCCTGGTTTTATTCCGCCCACGGTGGCCGGACCTATTATATTTACCTAGAAAATATAAAATAAAAAACAAAAATTATTATATATATTATTTTTTTAGTAATATCTTAGGAACATTTTGGAAATGCGATAGACATATAACTTAAAATTATTCTCATTTTTCTCGCTATTGAAAGGCAACGCGCGGCGTTGTGTTCCGTTGTTCCACACACTCTCTGAATTAGTTAGAAAGTAATTTGTTTTTTGAGGCCAGTCGTGGCGCAGGGGCACAAAGCGTGACTGTAAAACCGACTGGTTGTGAGTTTGATCCCCACTCGAGGAGATGAAATATTTACTTAAATTTATATTTCCATTTCTTCGCTCTGGTGTCGAGGCAAAGTTGATGAGTGCAGACGCAATGCCTCCAGAATTCGGCAGAAAGTAGGGGACGGTGTGTCTTAACACTAGGTTCCCTCTGCCTACCCTTCTGTGTGCGGGATACAGCGTGAAGCTGATAATAATAATATTAATGTGTTCCTATGTTGCTATATGCGGCATATAACTATTATTGTTAGATTTACATTCAATTAGAGGGCATCATTATATTAAAAAAATATATATCCTTTGGCACATTTGTATGAAAACGTCTACAATAATAACAAGAGGTCAATCGTGGCGCAAATATTTAATATTTTCATATCGCTCGTTCTGGTCACGAGGCAAAGTGCGAAGTTAAATGCCGCCGCCCAACACGCAATGAATCCAGAATTCGCGGATGATGATGCGGATGATGCGGATTCAATCACCACACTCGGGGAAATGATTGCATTCCCTTACCTAGTAAGCGGCGTTAGGTTCCACTGCTGAATTCATAAATCCATTTATACAGTATGAATGGAAAATTTATACAGTTGTTTTTTTTTTCTATAAAAATAGGAAAAAATATATTTTAAAAATTACATACCCCTCTAGCATCAGCAAGCTTAATAATTTTCCTCGTCATATTCTCCGGAATACCCTCGGCTATGATCACTATAGTGTTGATTTGTGGGTGTTGCATTGCCTTTAAGAAATTATGACAAAAACATAAGTAAAAATAATTAAAAATTTAAAAATCCCTTAACATCACTACTCGTTTTGACTTGAAAATGCTTGTTGTCTTAAACTACTAATTCGTTACCACTTTTTCAACCAATATTCACAATTTTCATAACCACAGCGATGAATATCCTCGCTGTGGTAACGAGGTCAAACTCGATGTTAAGTTCCACCATTCAACACACTAAGATAAAATAATTAACTTTAGTTTTTTATTTTTTTATACCTGTATAGTACTATCGAAGGCAGAACGGAGTGATGCAAAGTTAACTAGCACAGTTGCCTCTTGATGTTTCCTCATGGCCACGTCCATATCGCTGAACACTAGAAAAAAAATATAAACAACTTATAATAAAAAAACCTGAACTGAAGCTATTCCTGATAGCTCTAAAATGTAAGCAAACAAATAGAAAATAGCAGACAATCTACAAAACACTGAACATATTTTTTTGGAACATGGCTAAGAGCAGTCGGTTATATACTATTTTCTTATAATGTTCTCGCCGGGGATTAAAAATAAGACTATGAAACGTTACAACATTAAATATAAAATCCCATAAAATTTTAAATGAATGTTATTTCATTTGCTACTTATAATTTTTACGAGTTAAAAAAATATAATTTTAAAAATATAATTGTACGATAATGTCGTAGTCAGTCAGTTGATTCAATTCTCGATCATGATAAACATAAATTTATTATTATTATTTATATTAATTTCTCTTCTTTGGTAAGACAAACTTAACACGAAATATCACCAAAACTAATAAAAAACGGAGAATGGAGTGTCCTAATATTAAATTTCTTTATATCTACCCTGCTAAATATATTGAAAAATATTAATTAAATAACTAAATTACCTGGTATAAATACTTCTTTGTTGCCAAAATAATATTTTTGTTTGTGATCTGCGGTAAAGGGATAGACAATGGCCACAACTGACGGTTCCGCACGTCTGCATATATAGTCGAAATCTAACATTCCCTGGAAAATATAACAAAAAAAACATACATATAGTAATATTGTAGACAAAACGCGGCGATTGGCGGTTCCGCCATACAACGTGCAATATCTCAAAAATAATGATATAGCATTTGCTTTCATACAAAAACTTATATTTTTTAATTCTTATAACATGGAAAACCGTTTTCAGTGTGTTGTTCTAGAGAGAATAGTATAATACAATTTTTACGATAGTTTTCCTAAGTGAGGATTAACATATTAAAAATGTAAAAAATAGAGTAAAGTATGTTTCTTTTTGTTTTTGTTTTATATGCCTTACACTGCATCCCCACACATAACAGAGAAGACAGGGGGAACCTGGGAACTTATTTTTGAGACCCTCCGTATCCAATATTCCGCTGAATTATTGAGGGACTGCGTGTTGAGTGGCGTAACTCATTGGTCCATCACTCAAAACGACTCGCATTGTCTTAATATCGAACAGATCGTGAAGAACGGAAAACTTTGACATTAAATTCACAATCGCATTGTATATGCGATATTAGAATAAACTATACAAAAAATATTAGTATATTAAAGTTGTAACGAGGCAAGGAGCGGCGTTGAATTCCGCCACTCAACAAACAATGTCTCGAAAATCGGGAAATGGGGTACGGGGGTCTTAATACTACATTCATTTTGGACAGAGTCTTGCTATACTCGGGATTCAGCGTGAAGTTTAGCTTTATTAACAAAATAAAAACAATATATATATATATATAAGACCAACCTGTATGGCCCTATTCTGCATACCCCACACTATAGCCTTAGTTCTATCTGAGAACAGTGGTCGCGATGTGGACAGTGCTTGGCCGAGGTCACTGCGGGTTGGTGCTTGCGAGCACACGAGGTCCAAGAGGGACGGCGTTAGCTCTGGAATGTCGATTTTTGGTGGTTCCTGTAAAAAAAATGAGTCGAGTCATATGTTTTGTTTTAAAGGTATCTAACTAAGTTTAAACGTCAAAATATGAAATGAAAGAAATAATAAGATTCGAAGTTGAAACCCGATTGACAATTGTAATTTCAATATGCAATTCCAGAAAGTTAAAAAAAGTCCACAAATGTTATTAAATTGAAAAATGTTTCAAATTTAAAAAAAACTGAAGCAAACATGTACGTGTGTGCACTGACCGTGTCCGCGGGCCGCGGCAGGCGCTTGGGCGCGTAGTCGAGCTGGTGGTCGGGCGGCACGTCGGCGTGGCCCAGCGCCAGGCGCACCACGCCCGTCATGCTGGCCTCGGGCCCGAACACGTACATCGGGATGCGCAGACGGTGCCCCACTTCACGCATTTTCCTGGAAAATGCGGGAAACATTTTTTTATTTAAAGTAATGGTGTCCGAACCTGTGTCAGAGTCACAGGAGGAGATGAAATATTTAAAAAAAAAAATTAAATTAAATTAGCTTCACGCTTTATCCCGCACACAGCAGGGTAGGCAGAGGGAACCTAGTGTTAAGACACTCCGTTCCCCACTTTCTGCCGAATTCTGGAAGCATTGCGTGTTGAGTGGCAGAACTCAACGCCGC